>KB312238.1:32791-55445 GCA_000328365.1 Capitella teleta | reverse complement strand
GAATGGCATGTCCCGTGGTAGCACACATCAGGGCCACATGGTTCCCCTTGTGTGACGTCACTGCAGTGATCACACGCAATGGTCTTCAGCAAGAATAGCAAGCAGAGAGGCACAGCCCCAACATGACCCATGATGGAAATGATGGCTAAGTGATTCATGCACAGAGTTTTATCTCCCGGGTGCTTCAAGGCATGTGCATTGAGGCGTGACCATCCAAGCAAACACCCTGACGTAAAGTCTACGCATGGCTGATGTTGGCCATGCTCTAAAATTAGAGCAACAATGAAGTATAATTTGTAATGTTGAAGCGTTTTAATTGACGTCATAGAGAAATATGTATATATAGCTGAGTACTATAATTATACTTTTAAGTGCATATGTACTCTATATACATGTACTAGTATTTATTTATTTATTTGATTAAAAAATCTGGGGAGCGGGGGGGGGGTGGTTGGGGAGGTTGATACCGTCACGCAAAAAACATACTGGTGTAAGAGGTCAGAATCTATGAGGATTACGAGATTCCAAATTCTTTGACTACATTTTAATTTGAGTTCAAACGGATATGATAAAAGAAATCAAACGTAAAATCACCTAACTTGGCATGATTAAAACCCTTTGCATCAGCAAATCGAGGTAAATGTACACGTACATTAAAAAGTGCGATTAATGATCATCAATGTTAAAAATGACGACTTATTGAAATTAAATTAAAAAATTGCTTCATTTTCGGTATAAAAGCAAGCGAGCTGGACGAATTTCTGATTGAATATGGTGAAACATTCCACATAATTATTAGCAGCTCGGTAAAAAAAAAAAAAAAAAAAAAAAAAAAAAAAGAAGAGAATTTCAATTGTTCAGTTCTTGTAGAATGCTCAAGGGGTTTCACACAATATTATTCATTATCATGACAAAACCAAATGGGGTGTGTAAAACCAGAATGTGCTTCAGACTGCACGGATTAAAAGCGATTGCAAGCATCCTGAGTAAAAATCTAGGAGCCGACTTCTCGTGAATTTGTTTCACACTCACGGTTTTTGACATTATTTGGCTTAAATGTTCACTTGTGGAAGATTATTTATCAAATATAAAGTGAAATTGTGACCTTTTCACGCCTGGGCGTGTTCTTCCAGCCGCGGCGATTTGAGCAATGACGTCACAATAAGATATCTCACAGTGTGGATTAAAAATGCTGCATATCGCATGTCACGAATACTTTTTTAAAAATAGGCTCAGCTTGGGCGTGTGAGTCTCGTGTGATTTGAACTATGGCGTCATGGTTTGAAATAATCTGTCAATATTTCAGAGGTGCTCGTGCCGGGTCAGTTCCATTGAATCTGATAACGACGAAACTCTCGCGCGATTTCTGTCGACTTCTCCTTTTTTCTTTCTCTCTCAGTTCCCATGAAGTCAGTATTCAAACTGCGGGCCTTGATTAACTATAGGCCTACATAGTTCTAAACTTTATTACACTAAAATGCAAAAGAAACGCATCTTTTATTTTTGTTTATTGCAACACCATATTCGGGGTTTGCATTGCATAGCCACGAATTTTCGTGTGTAATAAGTCAAACCACTTGCGCACACATTCCTGAAATTTTTAAGAAAATAAATGGAATATGTTCAGGGTCAGGTAATCAGGTAAGGATGAAGCTTTTTAACCCTGCCTGCTGCTGATGTAGAATCAGCCTGTAGACCCAAACGAATAATTATGCCATTTATGCAACGCGCGTTTCTTATGCATCAAACTATGCAAAAAGGCGAAGGAGATTTTAGAAGGCGAAGCCCAATGGAAAGATCACCCGCGGTATTAAAAATGCAAAATAAAAAGATACATGTAATCAAAGACAGGTGTATATTTTAATAATTATGTTTGATGACTTAGAAGCAAAAGCCCATCCAACGACAAACTGGACTGAGAGTGCAGTTGTAGATAATATCACATTGGGAGTGGAATTTATTCAGAGAAAGAACGAGATAGTTAAAAATGTGTTCTTTGGAGACGCGCAAAGAATGCGAGGAAATACTATGCAAGAATAACAGGCCCCAGAGACCAGAGAATGAGTGTTCGCTAGAAAAAGGACCGCTAAAAATTATTCAGTGCTAATTTGTGCGGTGAAAGCAAAGATAATTATTGAGATCAAAGGTGAGGAAATTATGACAAGGAGAGCTCGGGAGACTGGAACCTATATTTATAATATATAGGTTCCAGTCTTATAGATCGCATGCTAATAATTATATACACCAGCGAGTTTGTTAAGTAAGGAGTTCGTAGGTAGGAGGTTCGCAATATCGCGGCCATAAGATAGGGAAACACACGTGCAGATCGAGGGAGAACATTGAACGCTGGACTGATTCAATTTATAAAATGGCTTGTTACAATGGGCGCTTTATACTTTAAACGAGATCTCTAAAATGCTGCTAATGTTTACATCTAGTATACAGACAAAATCGTATTTGTTTATTAGAAATTGTGTGTTCAACCAAGCCTGCAAATGTGAGTCACGGTTCTCTTTTTATTATAGGCCTACGTCTGCCATTGTGATCACTCAACCTTTCCGCACTTTTTCTTATTTGCAAGTATGAGTTGATACCCAAAAAAAGACAAACCAGCCAATCGCTTGAACGCGCACTCAAAATCATCCGATTAAGCCAGCCATTTTAAGCACGTAGGCTTACACAATTGCGCAAAGTATGCTATGTGGGCCAACGTATGTGACAGGGCGAAACCAACTCAACCAGAGTTATTTCGCTGGTCTGGCTGCACCAGGAATGAGCTGATGACGAATCCAGTCAGATCCATTCTTTATAGTGCTGCGGTACGTTGAGCTGTGAAATGCAACTGGGAACGCCCCCAATGTCACGTGATCGGGCGGCGTCGATTCACGAAACTGGAAAACTGCGCAACCCTCACGGAAGCGTAGATGGACGGTAGATCACAATTAATGCTGTACTAATCTGGAGCAATTTATCCGACTCTGCATGGCATGTAAGGATCTAGAAGTAAAGGAAAAAAACCTCAATAAGGGTTAGACTTTTCTGGGCCATGTCCCGTTGCTCACACAGATTCCCATGTGAACCGGTTGGCAAAAAGGGTCAAATTGCCGTCGAAGCACAATATAGTATATTCTTTCTCAACGGTTTCTAAGCATCGCTGAGACTTAATAGCGGGCTAAAAGGCATGACAACAGCCAAAACTATCTATATACAAACTTCAGTCTGTAAAAGCAAATTATTAAAATCGACTCACGTATGCGCGAATTTTGTCTGATACTGGTTCGTATTCATAACGCTGTGAGTACGTTATGGCTTTTGCTTCCTGAATGCTTTAAAACAATTTAAAGTGATTCCCACAGAACAATTACATAATGCGCCCTCGAAATCTGCTGTAAAGGCAAAATAATCTTAAGTTTCATTGCATCTCACCAACCAGGAAAAACAACCCAAAACAAACAAGATAATTAAAACATAATAATTATATTTATCTGAAAGAAGCAATATTTGTAGAAAACAAAATAATCAATAACTTTGTATTGATCTTGGAAAGGAATTGACTGAAACACAGTGAATCAGCAATCATTTTGAGACTACAAATTGAAAAAAAAAAAAGCAAAAAAAACCCCCATTAAACCAAAGAGATACACACTCTCAGACACAAGCGCAATATTCCTCATCAATCATAGCCAATCTCATAAATTTCATATCAACGAGAGATTGCGTTCATTGAGCATATCCTGGCAGCAAGCAAGGAAAACTCACTTACAATAAATACAAGGTTTCAAAATATTCCGGATACATTCATGGTTTATTTCCCATGAGGGGATATCTGAAGAGGGAAGCCCTCCTCCACACTACTGAGTCTTCCTCAACCGAATTGAACTTTTCCTCCAGGTTAAGCAGATGTTTCTTTTTTCTGTGTTGCCGTTTGTCGTCGCAGTGATTTTCTTTATTCTCCGGGCTGAAGCTGACTCGTTTGGGGGGACTGTCAAAGGGACGCTGCTTCTGGACGAGGCACGGCTTGCTTGCTGGAGTACTGTGAAGGACTCCTGAGAGATCTGAAACAGGGAGTAGTGAGCATAATTATCATTCACATTCGTACGTGTGCTTTTTTTAGTGGTGCATGGTTAATCATTTTAAAGGAATTTTAATTTTTTTTCTATGTAGCTATAATTATAATAAAATTGTGCCTGGTTAATAATTTTAAAAGAATTTATTTATTTTCTATTTTTAATGTAGTTATAATTATATGGGTGAAATAATATTCTGAGATTGAATGAGAAAAGGGTGCATTTTTGATATGCTCATCAGCGTGGGGTGCTAAGCAGGGATATTTTGCCCTCTGGGGGGAAATCGAGTAGGAATGATTAGTACCAACAGGAACAAAGAGGGTAAATAATACTCACTCAGAAGGATAAAAGCGTAAAATACATAGCTCAATACACGATAGATCAGAGAAAGAGAAGCCATGGAAAAATAATCACAAACGCTTTTTTAATAATGAAAACTTTACCTCTAGCTGTACAATTGGTGATTGAAGAAAAAGAAAAGAACGAAATAATGAGTGAAATCGTGACAAAAGAAATAAATTATGTTAATGCTGACGCAATGCTGCAGTGTGTCTGAGTGGATCGGGGGAGTTGTGCGTACCTGAGTCAGACGCCAAGTCGTGATCACCTTCGCTCAGCAGTCGATGGCGTAATTTCGTTTCAGTGTACTCCTTAATAAGTTTCTCAGCTCTAAAAATGTTATATATACAAGAAGATTTGAACTATATACAACAGAAAAACATACCTGGCTGACTGGTCTTTTACTTTCTTCTGCTTCTGAACCAGCAATTTCTCAACAGCTGTTGGAAAAAAAAGGTAAATTAGCGGGTAGAAGATGGTGAATAAAACGTACCTTTTATTTCACTCTCTTTCCGAGCGATATTTTGCTCTCGTTCGTCCAAAGCAAGTTCTCGTTGTTTCACGGATGCCTCGTGTTTTTTCAGCCTCTCCTCCCTCTCTGCTAATTGATCTTCCAGAAGTTTTAGCGCTTCGGTTTTAGCCAATAATTCTTCTGAGCTGGCTAAGCTCAGCCGTTCCATGCAATGCAGAGAGTCATCCAGAGCAGAGTTTTTTTTCACTATTAATGGATGAAGCAACAAGTCGTCAATTGAGGGTCGTTTGCTTTCCTATAAATTAGTAATTAAAATATAAAAGTTTGATCGACATAAAACAAGAACGCTTCCAGAAACAATGCTCACCTCGACCTGTAGCATGTAGGCGAGGATGTTATTGAGATCTTGTGAGTATCGCAGAGGGAGTCTCGTAAAAGTTCCACAACAAATCTTAACAGCGAGGTCTTTCTGGTTGGTGGCCAAGAACGGCGGTCGTAAAGCACAAAGTTCATAGAGCAGGCAGCCGAGAGACCAAATATCAGACTTCTCATTGTATGACATGCAATTCATTTGTTCCTGTGAAGAAGAAAAACTCTGAAGTTAAACAAGTACGCATGCAGTCAGACGTGACTCACAGGGGACATGTAATAAGGTGTGCCGACAAAAGTCCTGGCAAAACTAGTGTCATGATTGAGAACTCTTGCGAGACCAAAATCACCCAATTTGACGTTATTATTGGCGTCTAGGAAGACGTTAGCCGGCTTAAGATCACGGTGTAACACAGCTTTGCCGAGTTTATTCCTGTCGTGACACTCCTTCAACGCTTGAATCATTTGAACGCAGATTTTCCATACAAACGCTTCCTCACAGAATCCGCTGAGAAAAAAAAAACAAGAACAAAAACAGTTCAAAGTTTGACATAAATAATAAACACTGTGCGTACCCATTGGTTTTCAAGCCTTTGATATACGACCCTAAATCACCTCCTTCGCAATACTCCATAATGATGTATAGACAGGTGTTGGCTCTGTCGACAATTCGGTCGTAATATCGCACGATGCGCTTGTGTTTTAGTTCTCGTAGAAGATTCACTTCGGACACTAGCATCTCCTTTTCGCCCTCATTCATCTCTCCGTAATCCATCTTCTTCCAGACGAGAATCTGAATAAATCAGTTATGAAAGAGGAAACTGAGGACAATGCACTCTCACTCTGCCGTCTTTCTTCCTGCGAATCTTCTTGCATGTGCCGTAAGAACCCTGCCCGATGGTTGCGAGCACCTCATAGTCGTTGAGAGATCCCGGCATGGCTCACTGCAGTATAGGGAATTAAATAATGTAGGCTATTTAATAGTAGTATTGAATAGAATATTTGCAGTAGATTGATCATTGATAGAATGGCAGTCAGGCGGCCAAACTGACTCACGACTGAGCAGCCAGAGCTATGCCTCCTCAGTGCCTTTCTGAAGTTGTAACTCAAGTACCAACAAGTATGTTGTTACTACTAAGTTAACATGCTTAATAAATTGAGTAAAACCGAATTTCCCAAGTTCAGTGGGAGCCCCGTTCAAGACTTAACTACAGGGAGACCCCCGGCCCATGGACTATGATAGACTATGATGGAGGTATACAGGCCTCTCCAATTCAACTCAAGATAGCTGGGTTACAACCATGTCAGTTGTGTGTACACAATGGTACACTACATTGTGACAAGGGAAACTAGACCAAAAGGCCATAGTTCAACTTTGAAATTCATCATGATCAAACTCAAACTCTGAAACTGGGTGACTGTGAGTGAAAGAAAGTTTGGAAGTTTGAATGAAACGAGACGAAATGTGTGAATCAAGATAAGCGAGTAAGAAAATTTGAAACAAAAAATAACGCACGGAATTAGTGAATAACAGGATGATGAGATGTATCAGCGACTAATTCATCGCTTCTTGAAATGGTTTCCAACAAATCAAAACAACTTCAAAGGATGCGGAAAAATTCTCTTCTCTGATTGGCTGAAATTCGAGTCGAGAATCTGAAAACCGTCCGTTTCGTCGATACTTGAAGATCTGCCCGTATCAAACAGAATGCCATCCATTGTGTTACACCTAGTATCCTATATAAAGGATATAGTATCCTATATGTAGGATAGTAACACCCAGTTGGCCGTCCGACTGGTGTCTGATGGTGTGGCCGTCGTCTGCTTGTTAGACAATGAATGTCATCTGAATATTCTCATAATTATGCATCATAATCGTCCCTAGCTGGTATTATCTCCAGCAATCGCCCCTTGTAAATGAAAGAGCGATTGCTAAACCTCTTTCAAAACATTGAGCTGAGCTTCATCGTTGTCAGTGAATAAATAATGTAATAGAATATGCTAGATCTCATATTATGAGGTCTAGCATATTCCCTTGACCTTTGATGTGCGTTGGTTCTTTGATCTTTTAATTGCCTCAGTCTCATTAAATGAACATTGGAGGTGACTATTAATTAATGTCTCGAGCGCACAGCGATCGCCATTTCCACTCAGCCAAAACTGACCGGAGCTTCAACTGACCGACTCTGTCACTCATACGAAATCAAGTTTATGCAGGCGCTCTTTTTATCTTAATCCGCTTCGATCCCTTGCTTACGTGCTAGTTATTATATAAAAGTACACCTCTAGGTGTTATCGTTGAGACACTGTTACATAATTTTTTTAACTCAATAAGCGATACACAGATATCCGTGCGCGATGCGATAGGGAAATAGCCAAAACAGCGCAATTTTCCAACAGCTCAATAACATCGCTATAATTATCATGAACCTTCATCATGAAGGTACCAACTGACGAATGGCCATGACATAGGCCTAACAATTGTACCAGATTAAATCATTTTGAATGACGATGTGTATTTACAGGTATGACGTCATGATGAGATGTTGGACGCTGAATCCTGAGAACAGGCCATGTGCATCACAAGTAGCTCGAGAATTATTAGCCACAAGAAATATCTGACATGCCTCATATTGAATACGCTATGACGTTTCTGTAACATTAATTATATTACCTTGGTAAAATGTATTCACGTCGGATACATATACATTGTTTGATTACTTTCAGTTCTGATAATGTGAATGTACTCCAGAACGAAAATGCACTCTTGAATATTCTCATGTTGAACACTCAAGTTATATATATGCTATGCATGTTGAATGGGCGTGGCTGTTTTGCTGGCCGATGACAAGCCCAATTTTAACAAATCATAAAGACAATTAAGGGATAAGTCACGGGAAGGAGGTGAATATGCTAGGATTGATTACGTTCTCGTGAATGTGGAGCCAAATAACCGACGAGATGAAATCGAGTTCGGTTATTTGGCTCCACATATTTGGTTTTATTATTATAATGTATTCTCTCGCCTAGTAATGTGATGATCAAACTCAACAATTATGTTTTTGTTTTTTTGTTTTTTTTTTTGCTATATGCAAATAGTATTATGTTTTGAATATTTTGTTAAAGCGATACGTCACTTTTCTGGGCATTTTATCGCCAATATAGCCAATACAGACTCTTACTATACCCCTTCAAGTCCAAAAAAAAAAGGCCCATGCATCGATATTTTCGTGCATGAATGCATTAATTTGACAATTCGAAACTGGCGGCACCCATATATATACTCAGAGCATCGTGAATTTAGGCCACACACCAATGAATTTACTGATACAATATATGTGTAGCTCTGTTATGCTCTTGTAGCATTCTGGCTCTAGTACCGATTCCAACGAAACGTCGCTTCTATGCCTTTTGCGCTAATTTTCACGCTTTTTCAACCCTAGCCCTCCCTCACACCCCTCCTCAATTCTTAAACAATTAAATATATGAAACAAGCTGAAGCAGCATTTTTTTTTTACTGTTAAATTTGCCTCATGCAGCTATGTCCGGTGTCACGCGGTTCTGTTCGCATGAAATAAGCTCACAGAATCGATTCTTTAGAGTATTCCATAGGCCTACAGAATTGATTCTGTAGTGGATCTCTGTTGAACTATGAGATCCACTACAGTGTGTAAGTCTATTAGTTGTTTGACAGTTAATATGTGACTGAATTTGTATACTGGTGGAGTGTGCGCATTGTAAGTTGCATTGTGTATGTACCTTAGTGCTTTTTCTGTTTGATGGTGATGCTATGAAAGGTGCTTTTGTTGTGTGTAACCTCAAATTGGAATATAATATACTATAGGCTGCATGCATAGAAATACGTGCCCCTCATTTCGGCCAGTACTGGGCCTAGTAATTAAACAAATAAATGAGGTTAATTAACATAATCTCTATTTTGAGAGTCATCTGGTCGTGACTCCATCTTGAGGGGAGGTGTTAAATTCAAAAGAACTGCTCTATCCAGGAGTACAGCTTTCAATGGCCTTTTTATTTTATTTTATTTTATTTAATTTTATTTTGTTTTTACCGTGTCTGCAAGCCATTTCCTTGGGGAGGGAGGGGTTGGAACAATTATCCCTCATATTTGCCATGCTAGATTTCTAGTCCTTTAATAATTGACGTCGAACGAAATCAAAAAAAAAAAAAAAAAAAAAAAAATGTTTATAATAAATTAATATACTCCATGTAGATTTTAAAATCAGCTGAAACTTACAAATCAATTAGTAAATGCCAAAAGTGAAAATATCGCCGAATGTTGGTTGAACTCTATTGATTGATATGAATCGACATCGATGTCTATGAATTTGAAAGAAAAGATAGGAGCTACAGCATGAACTGTTAGGCTAACCATACAAATTATTTATTTTTTATATTTTTATATTTTTATATTTTTTATATTTTTATATTTATTATTTTTACACTGTGACACCTTTGTAACACTTATTCGGAAAACCGCAGTGCAATCGAAAATCATCCAAATCGTTAATGCACAAACATAAAACACTCTACTTGACCTGGCAACTTAATTAGTAAGATAAAAATTTATTAACCGTAACAAAACTCGAGCACTCTTATAAATCTTGAATTTTAGGGACACTTCCTGGTAAGAACCACATAATTTGAATTATCTTAATTCTTTGGTGAGAACTGATCGCTGTTTTGGTTACACTCTCGGTCACCTCTCTGTCAGCAACTCAACATGACATCTTTGAATCTTCACCTTCTGCTTTTGTTGTGTGTCATTAGCAGCGGACATTCACAAGGTCAGTGAAATTTGGTTATTATAATATATGATATATACATACTAAATCATAAATCTATTCACATTACATGAATATTGGAGATTCTTCAATGTGAATGAGTGCGTTAGAAAATAGCTTCTATTATTTTCTCTGAAACCGCACTAAAATTTATTATCTCAAATTATTATCATTTGTAGTTGCAGTGGCCTCTTACCTGATGTCTTTACTAACATGTCTTTTATTTTGACTTTCTTCCCTAATTAATATTATATCTGAAACGAAACGACCCTGCCTGAACTTGCTCTTATAGCGTTATTATTTTGTTTGAATAGCCAACTAATTATAGCCAATCTTGTGGTTTGAAGTTATGAGGTATTCTTAACGTTTTTTAATAGTAAGCACTAAACACTGACAAAATGTTACTAATCTGTTTGCTTTTGAGAACAATCTGCATCTTCGCGGAGGGGTTTTTTTTTTTGGCGTTTCACGATACGCCTCCTAACCATGTTTCAGCGTTGTGGAATGTTATTCAAATCAATACAATATCTGAACAACTGAAATGGGAAGATATTAATATAGTATTATATAATTAAAAAACAATATTCCTTTGGTTCAACCCACAAAGAAACGCGAATGGAAAAAAAGGTTATTTACATCAACAATTACGATTTTGTAATAAAAAATTCTCCAGTTTTTTTTCCTCACTTTTCTCAGCGAAATTCAAATTCGATGTATGTTTATTAAATTAACATAATCGCACATGGGCGTTTTGATTTGTCGACGCAGGTTTGTTTTGTGATGTCGCCTTAGTGTATGCTTGTTTATAGGTCCACTGACCACTGACATGATTAAAAACAACATCTTTGGCTCCAACTATGCAGGCAACTATAATTTTAAGAAACCTACAATTAATTAATTGCTTATACGATCGAGAATGTGATGTGTGTGTGTGTGTGTGTGTGTGTGTGTGTGTGTGTGTGTGTGTGTGTGTGTGTGTGTGTGTGTGTGTGTGTGTGTGTGTGTGTGTGTGTGTGTGTGTGTGTTCCTACTAATTCAGATGTGTAGTTGTAGGAGGGGCCTGGTTGGATGACTTTCCACGACTATGATGCCCGAAAGATTTTATGATTTGCTGAGGTCATCCCTGGGGCTGGTATCGAAAATTCTTGTCAATAGAAGGAATGTGATAGGAAGTCATAATTATCCGACTGGTTCTGTAATAAACCATTGCTCACTTTTATCATTTCGGGTGGTGTCTGGAATATGGCCTGGTTCAACGATAAACGATATTGTTTCGTCCACAAGACTTGATTTAGGCAAAATTAAGAACTATATTATTATATTATTTTAAGAGTTGTGTGATTGTTATACATAATTCCTTGAATACTGTTTAAAATCAAAATCAAATCAAAATTTGGCACACTGAAGTAAAATAAAACAAACAGAAAAAAAAATAAAAAAAATAAAAATAAATCAGAGATGCATGTGAGCATGTGACCAAGAATTTTTTTTTAATTCAGCTATTGATAAACATTGATCAAGGAAACATGAACGTAATTGCCGCATATTAGTTCGTGATGCCAAACTATAGTATATGCTTCAATTTATGATTTACAGCAGAATTGCGCAACCAATGAGCTTATTGATATACATTTCTGCCTGACATGACTTTACATTATCATTTAATGTATTATGAATATCATCGCAATCCAACAATTATAAGGATTGTTAATACTATAACATATAGGCTGTGCAGAACCATCCAATGCGCCAGATGCCATCCAATGCGCCAGATGGACTAACTCAGTCTGCATGTTGACAGAAATTGACATATTTATGGCTCTATCAGAGGTCAGCTGTGCTCAGCCCAGTAGACTTGCTATGTGCAGTAGACTTATATTGAAATAGGCTAAGACAGTTATCATTGCAGAATACAACCAGACCGTCACAAAACGTCATAATTGGCCAAATTTGATGACAATAAAAGTTTAATGATCAAACAAATTCACAATAATAATCAATTTTGCAATTAAATGCTTTAATGACCACAATTAATGATCTTGAACTTCGAGCAACTTCATTTAAAATCAGGATTTCGTAAGAAGTGTATGCGTGGCATATACTCTGCGATTTTCAAGTCCACAACTTACATACCATTGAGTTACTGGCATTTGAAAAGTCATAATTGCTATTATGCTAGATTACGCAAGATCGGTGCACCTGATAGCAGTAATACTTCCGAACTTTATTTCACATATTGATGCAGAGAATCATTTAATGTCAGTTACAAGTCGCTAGCATTACTAGTGAATGAGTTATTGCATGGCGATCAAATTTGAAACTTTGAAAAATCACTGCGACCTTGACCTTTAACCATTGACCGTTGAACCTTCAGTGTTAATCCGAAATAACATGTTTCATTAAAAATTGCAACTTTCTAATTGACAGACATGAGCAAATTCAAAATATTCAGCACCAAACATTGTTCATGGAAATATTCATTCAAGTTTTGCCTAATATGTGTTCCGACCGAAAACACATATATATTCTGAATTATCACATTTTCCTTCTAGGACTCGACGGCACACGTTGTATGCAACTCATAAAAGTTTCAAAATTTACGAAATTCGAAATAATCATCAATTTATGCAATTAAATGCTTTAATTACCACAATGACCTTGACCTTGGTGCAACCTCATTTAAACTTATAATCACATAAGATGGCTATACTAACAATGCACTCTGCAAATTGCAATGCCACAATCTGCTTAACAATCGAGATATTTGCATTTTAAAAAGTTGTAATTACTATTAAGCAAGATTACGCAAGAACGGTGCATATAAAAGCAGTAATAGCGCCATGCATTGTTGTACATATCAATACACTGGATCGATTGATGTATGTTGCAAGACGCTAGCTTAATTAATTAATGAGCTAGAATCGATCCAATTTGAAAGTTTGAAAAATCGCTGTGACCTTGACCTTTGACCTTTGACCTAAAAATTTGAATCAGACTTGCAAAATGACATGTACCACCAATACATGAAATTTGCTGAAACGTACTTCACGGAGTTCCGCGCAACGCGCATGAATAATCTTTCATGGACTTAAAAAAAAAAAAAAACGCGTTAAGTAACGTAAGAGAAATTTTTAATTTAAAATTTTCCTTAAAAACATGTAAAGTAACAGTAAGGAATTTTTTAATTTAAAATTTTCCTTAAAAACACGTAAAGTAACAGTAAGGAATTTTTTTATTTAAAATTTTCCTTAAAAACACGTAAAGTAACAGTAAGGAATTTTTTTATTTAAAATTTTCCTTAAAAACACGTAAAGTAACAGTAAGGAATTTTTTAATTTAAAATTTTCCTTAAAAACACGTAAAGTAACAGTAAGGAATTTTTTAATTTAAAATTTTCCTTAAAAACACGTATAAGGTAACAGTAAGGAATTTTTTAATTTAAAATTTTCCTTAAAAACACGAAAAGTAACAGTAAGGAATTTTTTAATTTAAAATTTTCCTTAAAAACATGTAAAGTAACAGTAAGGAATTTTTTAATTTAAAATTTTCCTTAAAAACACGTAAAGTAACAGTAAGGAATTTTTTTATTTAAAATTTTCCTTAAAAACACGTAAAGTAACAGTAAGGAATATTTTTATTTAAAATTTTCCTTAAAAACACGTAAAGTAACAGTAAGGAATATTTTTATTTAAAATTTTCCTTAAAAACACGTACAGTAACATAAGGAAAATTGAAAATTTTTAATTTTCCTTAAAAAACGATTCGAGAAATGGTTGGAATTGGAGAACAGAAAATAATCTCAGATGATAATTTCTGGCTGCCTCGTGAGGCATTTAATCACGCGAATATCTTTATCCATTTCAGTTTTTGAGTCCACTCCTGGTTTGGTGAAAGTTCACGAAGGAGACGACGCTGACTTAATTTGGGTAACAACTGAGAAAATTGAACCATGGACAGAGTCTTACTTTTACCATACATCTGAATCGAGTGTCAACCTACTTGTACAATTTATTTATGGACATACAATGTTATATAATGAATGCAAGGATAGATGTGAATATTTGAGAGAAACTCATGAATTAGGAATCCGGATATCAGATATCACAACAGCTGACGCTAAATCCAAGTACATCATCTTGTTTTACTACTATGGAAAAAATGACGATGCTGCCCTCTACGTCTATCGTGAGTAGATATTTCGTATTTCCTCCTTTTCAATGTTTAAATCTCAAAATGACAAATCCTTAGTCAAAACACCATTTTGCAGTGTATTTCTATTGTGCCACATTACAAAGAAACATGAAATCACAGGTGATGGTTGGCGCATAAAAATTTTACGTTTGAGGAATACCAAGAAGTTTATTTTGCTGGTTATCATTTCTTGCTTTGTGCACACAATGCAATTTTGACATTTTCCGTAAAATATGAATATGATTAGTCAATATAATTCATGTCGATTCTTCATCTGAAAAAGGACATTGTTTATAACTTTAAAGAATTGTAAACTTACCTGATTCTTCATATTATGGACAATCAAGAAGTTGACCGTAAGATTTTCAGGAGTGAGGTCCTATATGGTACATTCTTAGAAGCTAGTTGCTATACCTACGTATTTGCACTGTCCATGTTAATATTCAAGTTCTGTCAACTCAATGGTTAGATGAGAGAAACAGATTGCTTTGCAAAAATCCACGAAGACACTTTTCTTTACTTTTTTTTTTCTTTAGAAAATCCCGACAAGGCTCTGCTGAGGAGTGATTCGAATGAGGTCAAAGAGAGCGATGACATCAGACTCACGTGTGCTACCAGCTCAAACTCTCTACCGGTTGACTGTCGCCCATATGTCACGATGACCTATAAATGGACAATAAATTACCAGTTTGTAGACCCTGAGGATCTTCCCGACCGGCATTCTTTCGGGGGAGCAGACCGCCGAGTTCTTCTGATTTCGGGCATCATGACAGAGGATTTCGGCTCGTCTTACAAGTGCATCGGTCAAGAGGAGGGATCTCGCCTTGAGTCTGATGCCAGTGAACCTTATGTCGTTGAGTTTAGATGTGAGTATGGTATCTAAATCAAGCAGCCACATTGATGAATAACTCATTAACATCATAAGTTCATTTGGTGAATTTTGCTCTCTACCAGATGCTCCTCGCTTGCAAGCTGCATTACCTGAGGATCGCATTCAGTTGGCGACAGTTGGAGCCAGCGTCTACTTCCTCGTTGAGGCCCTCAGCCATCCAACTCCTAATTTCCAGTGGAAACGAATCTTTAGCAACGGAACCACAATGAACCTCCCAAGCGATGACTCTGGCAACAAATCTAATTTTACGATATCTCACATCAAAATAGAAGATTTTGGAAATTATTCAGTTTCAGCTTACAACGAAATTGGTCGATGGGAAGATGTTATGTTTGAAATACGAGAACTAGGTGATTAATATTCAATACTAGTAGTAATTAGGTGTGTGACTTAGGTTCCTGGTTATTGACAAGTTAAGTATTAGTCCCAGTACTGACCAGAATAGTATTTTCTTTGTGGGGCTTATTTAACCTCGGAATCCTGAAGCAACTAAGGCTTATGTGGTCCGAGGAGGTAAGCAGGAGTTAAGTGCCTTACCCAAGGACACAAGATTGGTGGCTGACTTCGAACCTCTAGTGGTCAGCGCCAAGCCCTATCGAGGCGAGCACGCTAACCACTCGGCCAACACCTCTCCTTTTTACAGGGTATTCAGCCTATAATAGATGGGATCTATGCTTGCCTGAGTTCCTGGGGCCGATTCCAGAAAGAAACTTAACTTTGGGACTTAAGTTAAGTCCTCCAGGCGTTAAGTTAAGTTTTCAAGTTAAGTCGATTCCACAAACGCATTTTTGCTGAACTTAACTTAAGTAGCCTAAGTCGGATTTGGCTATCTGCCAAGGAATGTATAAGACATGGCGAGACATTTGATCAGTGGTAAACGTACCTTACAACATGACTTTTATGAATTGTTTATGATTTTTCCAAAACTTGATCGAAAACGAAAGCATCACAAACGCGAAATGCGAGTGTATAGCGTCGTTGATTCCTAATCATAACGCAACAAGTGCTCTTTTTTCCCGCTTCACAATCATAACGTTTTTGTTTTGTTTTTTCATAACGCTTTTTTTTCTTTTTCATAACGCCTTCCAGAGCGCTGCTCCTGTCTGGAAGGCTCCTTCTAGGTGTTGACACAATAGCATTAATCCGGCGTCTTCTGATCGGCGCCATCTTGAATTCACTAAGTTTGATTTAAGTCAGGTGGAGAGGGCACTCAAGTTTTGCAGGGTCTAGAGGACTTAAGTTTGTTTCTGGAATCGTTTTAGTCAACTTAACTCCTCCCGAACTTAGTTTTACCACTTAAGTTTCTTTCTGGAATCGGCCCCTGATCTGGGAATACTTAAGTATGTGAAAATACAAACCTGATAGAAATTCGCATTTCCCAGATTAACTGTGCATTATTCAAAGGAATATTCGTGATTTGGTTCAGAGATCCAGATTCCACAAGGAGGATCTCTATCTTGCACTAGTGATTAGCTGGTTTAATGATCTATTATGTTATGATTAATTGGCTAAATCCGTCAGATATGGGGTGATGTTGTGTGCTGGACTAATTAAGGCTAATGAAATGCATCGTCTTGTTCAAGCATTAATTGAGCCTGTTATTTTGTAACCTGACCACTGTGCCCTGTGATAATTGTTCAGTACAAATTAAGTAACTATCCCTTTTTGGTTTATATTTTGTATGGCTTATAGGAAATTGTCGAGCCAAGCGATATATTCATTTGTCTAGTTCGTGAAGCTTAATTTGATCAAATTAAAACTTTTTTTTTTTTTGATATGGAGTGTTAATGAATATGAGTATCATTATACTATAGGTGTAACTATTATACATGTATATGTAACATGTTATTAAGATCCGATGAAAAATACTATATATATATATATATATATATATATATATATATATATATATATATATATATATATATATATAAATTTTATTTTTTTATTTTTTATATTTTTTTATCACTAGAGAAGCCTCAAATCCCAACAGAACTTGCTTACAAAGCGACTGCTATGAGTCTCAGTCTGACGTGCACCCCTGGCTGTAACGGTGGAGCTGCTCAAACATTCACTATCAATTATTCTACTGACGGATTTGCAGCAAATGTTCTTGACATCTCCGATTCACTAGACTCAAGTCAAATCTCTTACAAATTGACCGAGGGAATATATGCAGAAAAATTGTACTCAGTGAGCGTATTAGCTACCAACAGGAAAGGGTCAAGTGAAGTTGCCTCGTGGGATCTCATCACAACACCAGGTATGTCTGACCATCTCAGTACGTGAGAGAACTAGTTTGGTTGATTGTAGCGATGATAAGATTAATCCTTAATCGCAATATTTCAGGATTGCCTTCCTTCACTGTGCACAGCATACACATCCAAGAACACAAAGCTATCATTAAATGGACATTGGAGGTAGACTTAGTGGACAGAGTGGTGGTCAAGGCCATGGATACAGAAAATAACCCAAACTTTAAGCAGACCACTGTCACCAACTTCGGTCAGGATGCAATAGTCATTGGTCTACCGTCTGGTTCCAGCTTCATCTTTGTTTTCTCCCTCTATAAGGGAGATGATCTGCTGGTCTCTCAAGCAAAATTCAAACGTAGGTTGATGGACTGGTGATCTACCCGACGAGCTGACTGACTGTATGTTTGCAAAATTATTTCAGGCAACCAAGGCACTAATGTGGGCCTTGTGGTTGGAGTAGTCTTTGGTCTTGTGATAATATCTGCAGTTTTGTTTGCGGCAATATTCTTCATCAGGCGATATAGAAATCCAGAAAGTGAGTAGCATCTTTCGTAAAGGACATCTATTTTGAATAACTAATTTCATCAGGCGACGAAGTAGAATCCAACCATGAAAGGTGACTAGATGATTTATAAAAAAAGAAGACATGTGTTTGCATGCATCAAATCTTCATCATGTTGGAGCATAACACTTCGTTTATACACTCGTGTAATAAGTCCATGTTTCGGCACAGAAAATGAGATGATGGCGGAAAAAGAGAAGTGTCATAGGAGGTGAAATATATCAAGAACGTCTCCTAACTCTGGCTATCTGGTAATCGAGGGCGTTTTACTCCTTTTCTGGCTAGTCTCTAACATCATCAAGAGCTGACCAGCTCCTCTCTCCGCCTTACCTTGTAATTCTTCACCATCGGCCGTGCGTTGCATGCAATCGGTAGAATTCTAACATTACCATTAATTAATTAATGAGTCGTACATTTTAAATGAATCATCCACATTCGTTTATTCTCATGTTTGTCTTAATTACCACCACAAGCTCGCAAGTTGGTTTCCAGTTGAAATGAATAAAATAACAAGTGAAGGTCGAAGAACGTGAAATCATAAAGGTCTGAGGATGCTCTAAAAACGGTTTTAAGGGAAAATTGCTCATGTCATCGATTTGAGTGGAGATTGAACGACTGGATACATTTAGCACTCTTTGTAATAACTCGTAACCACTATCTATATTTTATTTGTAAACAGAGTAAGCCTAGTCGACCCTATAATCACAGCACTTGCTTAGTGCTAGTTGCTTTTGGGCAATATAGTATCTGGTATAACAAGCCAACTTCCACAAACTATTATTTCGTTGCCTCGCAAAAAGAAGCATACTTGATGTGTGTGAGTCTGATTGGGGTTTTACGGCTCCATCCAAACCAATCGCATGATACGGGCGCCAGAACAGAAGGCCTGGGACCGGGGTTTCCCCCTACTCTTATCGATAAATCCCAAGGGTTCTTTATCCTGCATACCACCATAGACAGTAGTACACAACGCTCGGCCTTGTTACGCAGTTTGGCAGCACTTCAGAGTCACCGAAGAATGACAATTATATCGGATTACAATTATAATTCACAATCATAATGCCCGTGGCCTGATCGGGTCTCGAACCCGAGACCTCGACCCCCACGGTCGGCATAGGATTGCAGACAGCGGTTTAACCCACTGTGCAATCATTGAACAATAAATCAATCATTTAAGCATTCTACGATTCTATGATATTCAAATATGGCTAAATTTACAAAGAAGCCATCGATTACATGGAGTTTGTCCTTATTTTTGTCACTCAATATTTCATCTCTCACCTTTCCTGACCTCCAATGGCGTACGAGGAACCTGTTCCAGCGGAGCACGGAGAAGTCAACGAGGCTTATGACCATTTTCAGGTTGTGGATACGCCTCCAGAATACGAAACCGTTGAAACGCAGGATGAGATCAAAGCGGTGGTAGGGCGTATGACAATAAACTTGACTTGGATGCTCAATTTGAGCTTTATAGGAGACTGAATCTTACACTGTGATGCTGAGGCTGATTACCCTTCCTCAGTTGCGACTTGGCTCTTTAGCAAAAGTTGACTCAATGCTAAGTTCACGGAAAGGAACACTCCACGATGAAGGCCAGCAGCCGATGAACATACTTATCCTGCAACCAAAGACGAGTAAGTCCAATCGAGTTATCTGATCTGCGGAAGCATTCACAAAAGTTTTAAGGCCAAGGCTAAAGACTTAAGTCTGATAATTTATTTCTCAGACAATTCTTCGATCAGTATAATTTCTCAGTTCGATCAGTCTCAGCCCTGTGAACTGGCTAACCGCAAATTCTTAGACTTAGGAATTGGTTTAGAGTTAAGAATCTTTGTGAATAGCGCCCATGAATTATTATGTTAATACACTTTCCGACTTAGCACAACAAGAATTTGCTGCCAAGTACTTGGAGGGACAGGTTGCGATTGTTGAGCAATTGAAGAACATCACAAACATCAAAATACCGCTTGGCTTCATTCTTCATCAAGGTTAGTCAGAAGTGTGACAGGACTTTAGAAATTATTTGATCTTTTTAGGCTTTAGACAACCGGTCCTCAAGCTTTGTGGTCTTCTCCTCTCAGACCACTTAAAATATGACCAAGTGATCTATGAGAATGCGAGGTCAAAGCAACTATACAAAAACTTACAAACACCGCAGTCTGGTTTGCAAGCTATGTTCAATGGAATAGCAAACGGGTTGGCTCAATTGCACCAGGTAATTTGTATACAAAGATTTGTTATTGAGTGAATGTCATTTTTGTAGGTTGGGGCACTGGCGTATGGGCTGAATACCCAGTCTGTGTTTGTTCACGAAGAAAATGGTCGGTTGATTGCAAAGCTGAGCAGCTTCTCTGAAGCGTCGCTGGTCAGACAAAGGGACAGACTGGACTTTGAAATGGTAAGTGCACGAGTACGCAAGACAATGGTCAGATAAATTGCTCACAGGGTGAGAGAGACGTGAGGAGACTTGCTCCGGAGACGATTGATTCATTGGAACACAACTGCAAATCGGATGTGTGGGTCATGGCAATCCTCTTCTGGGAAGCCATATCAGGTATAGATGGCAATTATAGAATTGTATTAGTTAATCTAACTTCATTCCCTTTTATTTAAATCACACAACAGGACACCAGCCATACAAGTCTTACACTGACGACATCGACGTTCAAGCTGCCATCATGGACGGGTCAAAGCAGAACAAACCGACGAAGTGTACCCCACAAATGTGAGATTTATATCAAGAGAATTATAGAACTACCATTCAGAAAATGATTCAATGGTTTTTAATGCAATAAGTATCTATGAAGCATAGATAATGTGAAGGCCACAGGACAAAGGTCTTCGTTGTTTGGGTGGAGATGACTCCACCATGTCATCAGCCCAAACCCCTCTCATTCGCTACGTGTGACCTTTCGTGTGAACCCAGCAGGGAACCATTCGCTACTGAGTTGATATTCAGACCAGGGTTCGAACAAACCTGAAGGTAGTCGGCGATGTGATCCATTCGGTAAAGCACCACAACTGAAAAAGGAAACAGCTCCCGGTACACCCAGATGGTCACCCATCCAAGTACTACCCGGACCCGAAGTCAGGCATGATGTTGTTTTACGGCTGCACCCAACTCATTCGGGTGATACGGGCGCCAGAACTGGAGCCTGGGACCGGCCCAAAGTTGCTTAACTTAGCTTATCCGACGATTTTTAATGTGCTTTGGTCGTAGAAATAGCGCTAAATACGAAATCCTAAATACGCTAAAACATCATCTCAATCGCATCGTTATAATATCATAAAAGTGCAAACTAACGAATGAGCATGACATAACAATTGTACCAGATTAAATCATTTTGAATGACGATGTGTATTTTCAGGTATGACGTCATGATGAGATGTTGGACGCTGAATCCTGAGAACAGGCCATGTGCATCACAAGTAGCTCGAGAATTATTAGCCACAAGAAATATCTGACATGCTGCAATTGAATGCGCTATAATTAACGTTTTTGTAACATCAATTATATTTCCCTTTTTTTCTGTTTTCACCGAGCTGCTAATAATTATGTGGAATGTTTCACCATAATTCAATTAGAAATTCGTCCAGTTTGCTTGCTTTTATACCGAAAATGAAGCAGTTTTTGAATTTAATTTCAATAAGTTGTCATTTTTAACATTGATGATCATTAATCGCACTTTTTAATGTACATGTACATTTACCTCGAATTGCTGATGCAAAGGCTTTTAATCATGCCAAGTTAGATGATTTTACGTTTGATTTCTTTATCATATCCGTTTGAACTCAAATTAAAATGTAGTCAAAGAATTTGGAATCTCGTAATCCTCATAGACTCTGACCTCTTACACCAGTATGTTTTTTTGCGTGACGGTATCAACCTCCACAACCACCCCGCCCCCTCCGCTCCCCAGATTTTTTAATCAAATAAATACTAGTACATGTATATAGAGTACATATACACTTAAAAGTATAATTATAGTACTCAGATATATACACGTATATATGTTTCTCTATGACGTCAATTAAAACGCTTCAACATTCCAAATTATACTTCTTATCAAAAATCACGTCATCAGAGTTCGTTACATGATGCCAGAAATGTAGAATACTTTGAAGCAATTGTTGATCAAGAATCGCCTTCCTACAGGCTTAATTTCTGAGTCTGTACAAAATACTACTATACTACTATATTCAGTTTGTCATGCATTTCAATGTTGCTGTTTTTTTGTTTTTGTTTTTTTTTTGTTTTTGTTTTTTTTTTTTTTTTTTGTTTTTTTGTCTCGACAAGGGATATTACATAAACTTTCTCTGATGCTGATTGCGTCGTATAGCACAGATATATTTTTTCCTCGAGTATACTTGTCGACAAATATTAGGTATGCCGATGTAGATGCTGTAATATAATTATATACGATCATTTGGTTCTTTAACTATGTATCTGTTATTCTTTATAACATTGTTTATATACTCAGAATGTATGTGATATATACATTAAATACATGTAAATACATGTAAATGAAATATTGTCAAATACAACTGTCAACTAATTCAGGAAGAAAAGCTGCATTGTGAATTCTTGACTATAATGTCCCCCAAACAAATCGGTAGCTATAAAGGGTATAAGACAATTTCTCTTGTAGAGCATAGATACCTTGACATAATTAACTTACATTTTTATATATTATCAATTCAATTC
>KB312238.1:10448-27353 GCA_000328365.1 Capitella teleta | reverse complement strand
ATATAGGGGGCTCTATTTCGCTCTATTTTGTTCTATTTCGTTGTTTCGTCAGACCCGCTGTAGTGTAACAGTGCGCAGGCGTATTGACATGAATTTGACGCTTCTGATTGGAAGAAATTTTGACTGTCTAATCACCAATCGAAGAAGTGCGTCCGAACTGATACCAATCACAAACCAATGAATGCTATACACAATATCAACGTAACGACCGCGCTCCAGCCTCTCCAAGGATTGGAATCAGCAACAAGACAGACACCGCCGATGATCAGAACACGCCTCACACATTTCTACCACCTAAGAGGATAGGGGGCGGTATAAGTATGGAGTAAGACTAATTAATCTTACTCTATTGTATCAGCATGATCCTACAGAGCAGCAGTCGGACGCACAGACAAAGCAAGAGAGACGATTCTTACAACAGCAGCGGACAACGCCAAGACACGCACCAAAGAGAATGCGGAAGGGAGACTCATTGCAATCAGACGACTGCTCTCAAAAAAATCAGGAGCGGTTGGACGCCTTTCAACACTTCCCCCCCCCCCCCGCCCCGCTGACCGTCACCAGGTCGTGTTCTCCGTCAATTGACATCGTGACTATTCGATTGCATCCCCGTGAAGTCAACGACAGCTTCGTGACAACCATGTTTAGGGACCTGTCTGTATTTATCCGTTTCTTGCAAAACATTGAGAACACAGAGGAGCTTCCTTCATCGTCGTCTAACCAAACAGAATACTATCGCTAGGAAATGTGAAATGACGCAAAAAAATGTCTGGTTCACCTGGTGCCCATTCGGCTATTGGTACCTCTGATGATCCTCAGGGTGTGGCAGGCGGGTTGGCTACTTTGGCCGGTCTACCTTGCGCCTCCAGGGGTCCCTTTTGTAACTCTGGATCCTCTGGTGGGTCGCGTGGGTCGGCTTCTTCGGCCAGTCTACCTTATCTTGAGAGTATGCCATCAAGTTCTACACTCTCCAGCCATGATTCCTGCGGTATCTCAGTTTGGTTGGCTTCTTTGGCCGGTCTGCTTGGTTTACCAGGGCAGGAATCCTCTGGTTGTTGTTCTCCCGGTGTGTCAGGTGGGTCGACTCCTCTGGCCTGTCTGTTCGGCCAATTTAGATATTTCTTGTTGAATACTGGCTGATCTGATACAGGCTTAGCCCATGCAGACCAAGGACAAGAGAGCGGTGAGCTGGTCGAGCATCTTGTTGAACCACAGGCCAAGCTGGAGCCAGTGAAGACCAAGAATTGGCATACCAGCCAGCGGCAGAGAAACCTGCTTCTGCACAAATTTAAGGGGTTAACAGTCTGCAAAGAAACACGCAGTCGAAGTGAAAGCAGCTGCAAGTGTTGAATAAGACCAATGGCACTTACAACTGCATATGGGTGAAGTGTAAAACAAGCATCGGTTCTCCAATTCCCGTAGTTAAATGTATCGATCAGTTCACCGGGATGACCGGCAGAGGCAGTCATTGCGGTAGCTTTTATTTTAATTAAGTTGCGTGTTGTGACGATCAGGAAAGATTGCAAAATTCTAGTTAAGTCATTCATAAGGCGTTTTGTTCTGACTCCTGAGTGCAATCGTCTCTCATCTGGTAGTCCACCAGGACATCCGGGAGAGGCGATCGCTGCTCGTTTAGTTAAGTCATTCACTTATATCTGTCTTTTAGCGTGTTTAATCAAATTGAAGGCCCACGTAACACTTAACACTTATCAATATATTTTTATTTTTCACATATTTTTTGGTGCCAAAAAAGCTTGTTCTTGGTGCACCATTTGTTCGATTATCTATTTTATTTTGAATGTGTTGTTTTTTTCTCTGCTTTTTTTTAATCGAGCAATAAATTACCTTTTCTTATCCTATCTTATCTTATCTTATCTAACCTCAATGTGATGATCGCCTTTTCGTCCAATTAGCCACCCATGACATCCGATAGACCCAGGGCCCAGTTTTTTATGAGAGGGTGGAATGTTGTCCAGAGTGATCACGTGATCATTGACCCCATCGGCTTGACCCTTCTGCTGCCCCGAGCTGAGGTCACGACCCCCTGACTCGGTGCTTAGTTGTGGAGAGCCCGTTACGGCAAACACGTGTGTCTCCGATGCCGCCGAGCCTCTAAGCCAAGTATGTATCTGTAATTACCATCTGACTACAGAGTCAACAGTTAAATCTGGGCAAACAAATCGAGTGAGCGCGCTGTGAGAGGGGACACTTTGCTAACCACAGAGCGAGGCATGGATCCCTCTGGGGCGAACAGGACATTCCAACCGGCGGATTATTCGGTCTTTGCCTCCGTTCTCGCGATTTCGCTTGGAATCGGCATTTATTATGCGAGGAAAGGAAAGGCGAATGTACAGACGACTGACTCCTTCCTCATGGCCGATCGAGCGATGTCTGTGATTCCAGTGGCAATGTCGCTTTTTGCTAGTTTCATCTCTGCTGTCGCCATCCTAGGTGAGTCCTTTATTAAAACTACATTTTTCACACTTTCACCCTCGTTGAATTTGTGGTTTGCATTTTATTATCATTGAAAATAGCGATTGTAGATTTATATCTCGTCAGATAAGAATTTGATGGCATAAAAGGTTCATCAGAAATAGTCCACACGCGCGAGTTACAGCTGAACTTAACAAGTAACTTAAGTGCGCTAGTGATTTTAAATCGATTAGAATTAAGACCAATAACTATTTTTGCTTTGGTATACGATGAGTTCACGCACGAAGCTATGCAAATTATTCTGTTTTACCTGTTATCTCTTCATTAGAATCATAAAAAAAAAGAATTACACAAGAGTAAATAACAAAGCACAGGTAATACTGCCTGTGGTAGTCTATAGAGTAACGCATTATTGAGATATGTCAATAAGAATAGCGCATTTGAATGTTCTCTTTGATATTGCTGAAAATGTGTTTTAAATGAAATGAAATGGAATGAAATGAAATGAAATGAAATGAAATGAAATGAAATGAAATGAAATGAAATGAAATGAAATGAAATGAAATGAAATGAAAAGAATAGGGGCTAGAGAACCTCGGTCCCGGTCTTGCGCCTGCAGTGCCTGAATCGGGATGGAGCCGGAGTTTCAACCATGCTCCACGAGAGCATTGAGATTTATTCAATGCTTTCTGAGAAAAGACTAAACATTTATTTATTCGTTCATTTTTTTATGCAATGGAGTCTATATATGTAACTATATATGGCTTGTATGTTCGGAGTATTCAGACAAATTAGATATGCGCCCATCATGAATAAATCTTGATTCAATGCATGTAATTATTATGGGGAATGATCTAATACTTTGGTATCAGAATACATTAGATCAAATATTCATCTGCTTTTATTATAATTTATATGCCAATAACTACGTTGCAATTGTAATGCCATGGTTTACACCTACGCTACCGACCAGTGATTTTACGTAGATCACTTTGCAATGCAATATACTTTGTTTAACCACAACATTTTGCTCGACGCCAACCTTCCCCTGACTCTACTACTGCAGGTATCACTGCCGAGATGTACACTTACGGCACTCAATTCTGGCTCATTTCGTTTGGGTTCGTGGCTTTGATCCCGATGACCGCTCACGTGTACCTTCCGGTCTTCTACAATCTCAAATTATCCAGTATTCATGAGGTATTTCATCGCAGTATTCAACAGTTGAACAGATCAATAATTCATCGTATTTAATTGCAGTACCTGGAGTTGCGCTTCAATAGACCGTGTCGTCTGATTGCCTCAGCATGCTTCATAATCCAAACTGTAAGCAAAAAAAAAAGGCTTATATGATTAGTGAAGGTTACTTCTGTTTATAGCTTCTGTCCAATGCAATCATACTCTATGCCCCGTGCCTTGCTTTGAGTGTTGGTGAGTTCCTTGTTTGTTATTATGTAATCAGCTAGACATGTTCTGCCTCCAGTAACTGGGTTAAACAAATGGATCGCTGTGTTTGCGGTTGGCTTAGTCTGTATTGTGTACACAAGCATTGTAAGTACTTTTGTGTATTTTTAATCAACATATTAACAACTGTTATCGAAAATAATTATAATTATAAGCAAGTGGATTATTATTGTTTTTCCGATTCGAGCATGTAACTGCTTACTGAGCTGCACAAAGGGAATTAATTATCTTATATTTAATCTATCTTAATTTTCACCAATAAAACGTACGTAGTTCTATGGCCACAATTATAATCCACAATTATTTTGTGCAGGGTGGGATGAGAGCTGTGATGTGGACTGATGTTTTCCAAATGCTGATACTGCTCGGAGGCCTGGTTGCCATTCTAATCAGAGGATCTATTGATATGGAGGGTTTTGGCAACATCTGGGCCATCATGCAAGAACGCGGCAGAACTGACGTCTGGGAGTAAGCTTGCATTCTCGGGATGTTCTAGTAATTGATGACGCTTTTAGCTTTAACCCTGACCCAAGGGTTCGTCATACCTTCTGGTCTCTGACCATTGGTGGTTGCTTCAACTGGCTGGCCGTCTATGGCGTCAACCAGGCCATAGTGCAACGGGCTCTGGCAACTTCATCTCTCCGCCAGGCACAATAGTGAGCTCGTTTATAGTAATGAATGATCTTTTTGAACTTGATATTTCAGTGCATTGTACGCTAACGTGCCTGGATTTGGTGTGATCATGAGCATCCTATGTCTTTGTGGATGTGTTGTCTTCGCAGAGTACAAAGACTGCGATCCCCTTCAAGGCGGCCGGATCACAAGCGGAGACCAGGTGTGTGGAAGTATTGCACACTTTGAATGAATGGCACCCGCGCCTTCTGCTTGGTTTTCTGACAGCTTCTGCCATTATACGTCATGGATCGGCTCTATTACCCTGGTCTCCCTGGATTGTTTACATCTTGTATATTCAGTGGCGCCCTCAGGTGAGTCAGTTTACCTGCTGCCTGCCAAGCACCCCCCCCCCCTGGAGCGAAAATGTTGTGCAACGCTGAATGATTGATGATTTTTTTCTCTTTTTTTTTTCTTGTTGTTTATTGCACTGTTTTGTTATTTAACTGTCCAAGTTGACACCAATAAAAATATATGCATGCATGAATATATGATTAATATACAAACAAAACCAAAGCTCAACTGTTAAGATTGTGGTGACCTGAACAAGTTATTAAAACCGTTCCAGTTCAATCTCATCTGGATTGAACTCACTCGCTACAGTGACACTGAAGGATTTTGTCATGCCCTTTTGCCCAAGTATGCCTGAGGAAAAGGCAATACTGGGCTCAAAACTCATTGGTAAGCAGCAGGGAGATTTGAAAAGTGTCTTTGCACTGTGAACTGTCATTTGCAGCTGTGATCTATGGAGCACTGATGATTGCTTTTACTTTCATTGCTGCTAACCTTGGAGGTGTTCTGCAGGTGTGCTCAATTTAATGACTATCTCATATATAACGTAATCCAATTCAAGGTTGCCATGGGACTCAATGGTATGCTTGGCGGACCTGTCCTTGCAGTCTTTACTCTGGGTCTTCTGTATCCTTCCGCCAATTCAAAAGTATTTGAGGCAAGCACATTGCAAGCAGAGGTTCTAATTCTGTGTTTCTACAGGGTGCCATTGCCGGTCTGCTCACCTCCGTCATCATGACCATCTGGATGGGCTTCGGTCAGCGGATGCTCCGGCCATCAACCCCTCAGCTCCCTCTGTCGATTGCAGGATGCTACACGTTCAACACAACTTCAGACTTCGAAACAGCAATGTCTAATACCGGAAATTACACAAACAGCATGTGGACCACTGTAGCACCTGAAGTGGTAGTGGAAGAAGGGTGAGTGGGTTAAACTTATAACTCAGGAACACACCCCCCCCTGTTGCAGTGGGCCGTTGGATGACTTCTATAGGGTGTCCTACATCTGGTGGACTATTTTCGGCTTAATCGTCTGCACCATTGTTGGTTTAGTGGTCAGCTTCATCACCGGTGAGTGACTTTGTCTCTTTATCGTGAACCATTATTTGATCTCGCCCTAGGTCCTACCAACCCTAATGATCTCGACCCCGAGCTCCTCTCTCCCTTCTACCATGTCATACACGCAAGCTTCTGTTGTGGTAGTGAGCTCAACACGGATGAAACTGTTGTTAGTACACTTTCTCAATATTCCATTTACTTCCTCTCTCATTTTATTTGTTATTAAATCCCACAGATTGAAGATAAGCCAGCTATGAAAGCGGGACAATTCAACACAGCCATGAATGACAATTACAACGATGAGAGCGAAGTGACAAAAATCTAATGCAGCAGGTGTTGAAAGTGTTCATTTGTTTTACCATTTTAATATATATTTTATGATCTCGGGAGATTTCGGATTTTGGTTTTATTTAAACTTAAAACCATTGTTTTTTCAATAACTAACTGTTTTAACCCATTGGATGTTTTATTGACAATAAATAAATCTTTTATTAACCCACAATCATAAAACACTCTACTTGACCTGGCAACTCAACCAGTTAGATAAAAAGTGATTAACGTACCGTAATAAAACTTGAGCATCATTCACTCTTATAATCTTGAATTTTAGCGACACTTCCTGGTAAGAACCATAGAATTTGAATTATCTTAATTTTGTGGTGAGAACTGATCGCTGTTTTGGTTACACTCTCGGTCACCTCTCTGTCAGCAACTCAACATGACATCTTTGAATCTTAACCTTCTGCTTTTGTTATGTGTCATCAGCAGCGGACACGCACAAGGTCAGTGAAGCCGTCTTGAGGTCAACATCTCACTATGGCCCATACATGAACACAATGATTGAATGTGGAGTCAGCATAATAATGGTGCGAATGCAGTTAAACCACACTTGATTGCATGTTCGTAATGGAAGTAACGTTGGTTGCCGAATGACACATTTTAATACTTATATCGCAATCATTGTTGATTCGTACCTATCATTAATCAATCAGTCAGAGTATTTCTCAATAATATTCCCTAATTGTTTCAAAAGGCAAAAGATGTTGACCTATATCAGTCAATTAAAAACAATGTTGCATGAAATGTTTATGCAACGGCAGTATATGAAGAATCGTGCTCCATGAGGTCCCCACAATAAGTGTATTATCAAAAACTAAAATCATTTCAGAAATGATACATTACTAATAATAACATGACCCATGTTATCACGTATATCACTGATCAGATTGTCGAAAGATAGTGTTCTGAGAGGCCAACAAAATGAAGCATGGAACCGCCCAAAACGAGGTTTTCATAGCGCTATCACTAGATGGACCTTGTGAATAGTTTTTCGATTTAAATGCAAAATTTCCAGCCTATGGTATTACGAATTCTATATGCTTGGCCGATAACTTTTCAATAACCTTCGTACACCTAAGTACATTTCATTTGTTATGTTTGATCTTTAAGATTATTGCTTGTACATATAAAGAATATTTTCAAGAATTCAAAATAAATATTTAGGTAAAAATTAGCTGTTTGATTTATAAATATTTGTCGATTTCAGTTTTTGTGTCCACGCCTGGTTTGGTGAAAGTTCACGAAGGAGACGAGGCTTCCCTTATTTGGATAACAACTGAAGAAATTACAGATACAGTCGAACAATTCTTTTACCACACAGCCCTTTCGCATGACAACCTCCTTGCTAAAGTAATTTTAGGGAGTGTGTCTTTATACAATAGATGCAACAATCGTTGTGAACATGTGATTGACACGCATGCATCAGGATTCAGGATGTCAAACATCCAAACAATAGACGCCAAATCCAGTTACATCATCTTTTTACAAAAGGGCATCAGTGGACAAAATGGAGATGCTACTGTCTACGTCTATCGTGAGATGATCATGTTTATTTTTATCCTTTTGATTGACTTATTTTGAGAAGAAAAATAATTCACAGAGTGGGCCAAAAGCAGTCTTATCGACTGCATGTTAAAGACACAACTTTTAATTTGCTAAAATCGAATTTTACCCATTTTCTGTTCCAATTTATACATAAATATCAAATATAAAAGGCATTTTTAAGTGAGGAACATTTAAATGGGGGAGTAGGGTGTCATCGCGAAGAAAGCTTAACCAGAAGAGTCCGTGAACGAGCATTAGGGAATGTCATCTGTTGCATGGCGCTTCAATGCAAACTATCTGCTTTGATTTGATCTTAAAAAAATAAACATTAGTGCTCCAATCAAAATAACAACACTCTCAAACAAAAGAACAGTGCAAGACTGATGCCATATATGTGCGTCCAATGAAGCCTATCCATGGTCGTCCGGGGCACTGTTTGCCGCCAAGTGATAATATCGCCGAATGTTGGGTGCACTCTTTGATTGAAACAAACTGAATTCCTAGATATTTGTAGAAATTGTTAAATCCAATGCACGATTTAACATGATAAGTTTCAACAGTTAAAACAATCAATGCATATCAGTTAATAATCACCACAGTACAATGGCAAACACATTGCAATGTGTAATCTATTTGAGGTTCTTTTGATCGTAGTATACGTGGATGAATGAGAGCAACATCTGGTATGGATTCAGATGTTCAATAAAGGATCATATTTGCAGAAGAGCCAGACAAAGCTCAGTTGACTGGTGACCCTGATGACCCCAAAGAGGGCGATGACCTCAGACTTACGTGTGTCAGCAACTCAAACTCCGAACCAGCCAAAAATCGCCCAGATGTCGCAATGACCTATGAGTGGACACTCGATGACCAGTATATAGACCCTGACAACCCCCCCAGAACGTCATTACTTCGAGGGTTCAGGCCGCCAAGTTCTTCTGATTTCTAGCATCGCGAAAGAGGACTTCGGTTCCTCTTACAAGTGCATCGGCCAAGAGGAGGGGTCCAGACTGCAGTCTAATGCCAGTGAACCCTATGTCGTTGATGGTATGCAATGTGAGTAGGCCTATGCTACAAACCATTGCTAAGTACAAATTAACTGAACGTGGTGTGTTTACAGACGCCCCTGGAGCTGCTTCCATCCAGGGCGATTCAATTGTTGTGGCTGGAGATGAAGTTACCCTCACGTGTTCAGCCGATGATCTTGGAAACCCACAGGGAATATTCAAGTGGAAGAAACCGAATGGAGATATTCTGTCTGTGAAAAACCTGACTATTGAGAACTTGAATGTGGATGATGATGAAGGAGATTATGAATGCTATGTGGAGAATGATGTGGGCCAGGGAACATCAGCTATTCACACACTTACTGTGAACAGTGAGTTGCATCTCATCTTGCTATTTCTCTCAGTGTGATTTCGTCGGCTGTGCAATGACCATTGTATTAATTTTAAGGTGTACCTGGAGTTGAACATGATCTCGATTCTGAGAAATCAGTGGTCAACACGGATGATTCATTCTCCGTGAGATGTGCATTCAGAGCAAAGCCAGCTGCAAGTGTCGTCTGGAAGAGAGAGGATGACTCTGCTTTGCCTTCTGACATTTTCTCCACTTCATCTAGTCAAGAGGCAGATGGGAAATTCACGGTGAGAAGATTTTGTCAAAAAGCATAATGCTATAAAAAGATGCTTCATTACAATGATTATACACCTGGATTGCTTCATTATGTGTACATGTATTATAGATCTCTACAAATACTCTGACGTGGTCCGGGAGTGATGCAGATGCACGCAGAGGCCAAGGAGGCAAGATGTTCTGTGAGGCTGACAATGGTATCAGAGATGCTGTGAAGTCAAACACTATGGATCTCACCATTCAGTGTAAGCAGCAAAAATATGTGATTCGATTTAACAGAATTCACGAAAAATGGTCTCATTTTTCACTTTCAGATGCTCCGTATGGAGTGAGCATAACACCCGGATCTTCACCGGTTGAACTGAACGAAGGAGAGGATCTGCCAGACAGAGTGTGCTCAGCCAATTGCGAACCTTTGTGTTCATTCACTTGGCATTTCAACACTGAAGATGGAGATGTTGTTGAGAACTCAGAAACGCTTTCCATGCAGAATGTTCAACGAGGAAAACACGGTTCTTACTTCTGCAAAGCATCCAATGAAATACATCCTTCTGCTCATGATAACTTCGACCTGATTGTGAACTGTGAGTCAAACAAGGCATATTATTCAGTATCATTATGCGATTCTCAATTTAGATGGCCCTGAGATTCAGGAGTTCAAAACTACGCCACAAGATGGCAGCATCATAGAGTCAAACAGCACGACCTTTTCCTGCTCTGTGAACACCCGACCGGGGGCTTCCATTCATCTAACGGGGCCTCAGGGTTTGTCTGAGACAGTGGAAGATGGAACAGAACTAGAGCACACAATCCATGACATTGGGTGTGATAATTCTGGGACATACACATGCACAAGCACCAACCCAAAGACTGGACAACAGGTGGACAGAACACTTGATATCCAAGTGAAATGTGAGACAATTATTTGTTTCTCATTGCTGTCCTTTGCCGAGGCAGCCTGCTATTTAATTATTCAGCTTGCATCAGATTCCTTGTCGGAATCACGTTCCACCATCAACCATTTGGAAAACTCTTGCTTTTGTCTCCTTCCAGGTTCTCCAAGTTTGCTGGTAACCTTTCCGGAAGATAAAATCCACCGTGTGACCGAAGGAGCCAGCGTCTACTTCTTTGTCGAAGCCCTCAGCCATCCAACTCCTGATTTTCAATGGAAGCAAATCTTCAGCAATGGTTCAACTATCAATTTACCGAGTGACGACAGTGGGACGCAGTCAAATCTCAGCATTGCAAACATTCAAACAGAAGACTATGGCAACTATTCAGTGTCTGCCTACAACTCGATTGGTTCATGGAAGGATATTATATTTCAATTGCTCCCATCGAACCAGAGTTCTAGTAAGTTATTCTTTTATCTTCGATATAGTTTACCTCGTTATCTCTTAGATGTGCCTCATCAACCTTCTCTGGGTCCTTTCAAGACCACAGCAATCAGCATCACTTTGACCTGGGTCCCAGGATATAATGGAGGAAGCCCCCAGACATTCAAAATACAATATGGCCGGGAGAGTATCGAACATACAATCACTGGCATCCCAGATTCCTCTACGCCAATCGTTTGGAAACTTACTGAGGGAATCGAACCCCAGGCGAATTATCAAATTGAACTCACTGCAGTGAACACGGAAGGCGAAATTTCATCGGTGTCTTGGCCTCGCGTACCTACTCCGGGTAAGTTTTACAACGGAGTGATACGCTTTGTCAATGTTGATGGTTTCTTCTCAGATTTTCCTGTTTTCTTTGTGGATCAAATTGACATACAGGAGAGTGAAGCTTCCATCTTCTGGGTTTTGGATCAATGTTTGCTGGACAGGGTGATGGTCAGGGCATCGGATGCCCACAACGTTGACCGTTTCGTCAGTACCAATGTCACTGACCTTTCATTGGCTCCGGTGGTCGTCGGTGTTCCAGAGGAAGCATCCCGAGTCAGCTTCAGTTTCTTTCTCTTCAAAGGCGACGACTTGCTTAATAACATCGTTCAAGATCAATTTGCCAATATGTAGGCTACATTTATACATGAAATACCTTTTCGATTTATCGACAAAGAGATTGTAACTTGACATTTGAAAATTCTACTATATCTATATAATTCAGCGTTTCGAGCTCTCTTTGTGTGTGGTTTTACGCTTTATAAAATTATATTTTATTTTATTTTTTATATTTTTATTATAATTGTTAGATGCCTTCAGAATAAACATAAAGTTTCATGGTTATTCCACTCACACGTAATTAAAATGAATGAGCTAAACTGTGACTTTAAATAACGCGTTATTGAAATTCCAGTTAAGCAAGCATAAAATGAATGAAGTTCACTGCAATTTTATTATCATTCCAGTCATGCATACATAATTACTAGCAAATTTTTCTTGTTCTTGTGAAATCATTCACTTGCAGTCTTTAAGAAACTCTCACTTACACATAATTCTTCTGAACAAATAACTATTTTCTGTCTGATATATAAGATGGTATGTGTCTCTAAATTGGGTTATATTGTGACTTGAAGGAGAAGAGAGAAAATTTTGTTCTTGGTGTATTTTGGTATGTTACTGTAGCATTTCACCAGGAAAGTACTCATGAAAAGAGCGGTAGCACTATTAGTTAGTGAATTAGCCTATTAGTGCATTTAATACATCAATTAATACTACCATCACTTCAGGAATTTCAGGAAGTATTGACGGACTGCATGCATTATAACCTGGCCTCTTGATAGAGGAATGATTTTCAATATTTTGAATGACCATTATATGTATTTTGTTCTGCTTTTTCATATAATCATGTCTTTAAACAAATAAACTTAAAACGTAAAAAGTTGGTTAGCTCTTTAGAATTATTAGATTATATATTCATCATAACAATAACTGCCTTGAAATGACATAATTAGTCCGGTTGGCATAGACCACAAGCACTGCAGGTGCATCCCTTGTTTCGACAGGAAGGGGTGCAGTTGTAGCATATCATTTTCAGCAGGTAGTCGAGTTTGGACTGCTGGTTTCAGAATCATCGGCACGAAGTGGTTGTCCTCCATCTCCATCAGTATACTCTCATGCCGTCCCAATGTCCCAAGTCGGTGATAGACCCTGGTTGCGGGAATCTCTGTTGCAGACTTTACAAAGGAGGGAAGCACTCTGAAGTCAAGCTGCTCTTGGGAGTAGATAACTCTCTTCACAAGGTGTTATAACGGTGCAGCCAAGGAATAGCCACCTCTCTTTCTACCAAGAACGCCACAAATATCTTCACAGCCAATTCTCCGATTGTTTCAAATCGTTGATTTTTGCACCCAAAAAAATCTTTCTACAAATTCTGGCGTTTAATCATTTCACTAAAGGCATTTATCCTCCCAAAATTTATTCATCTCTCACCCTACCTTTCATCATTTTAGCTTTCTCGCTACTAGTGTTTTTCTTTATTTTTACTGGCTCATTTGTAAGTAATTTTACCACTTTTTGGAACCTGTTTGTAACACGCTTTCGAAAAACACAAATTGAAGGGGTTGGGAAGTTTTGTGAATAAATGAATAAATAATTAAATAATAATTTAAAATAATAAAAGAAAAAAAAACTTTATATAAACACGTTATGAAAATAGCGTGGGTATTTTACTCAAGCCATTGTGCTCTTGATAGCTACTGCAATCAAATTGCTATAATAATGGTTAGCATATGAGTATATATAAAAGCGCTTTATAGACAAACTAAAGCAAAATAGGTCTTCAAAATAGGTCTAGTTTATCTACACATGGCTCAAAAACAACGGATCATGATGCAAATTCCAGTGCTGTGAATTGTTATACAGGACACACACCACATATAATACTGTCGCCTCCTAAATGAGCAGGTTCCCATGAGGAGAAGTTTAATAGGCAGACAAGGTTGAAGAAAATTTTAGCTAAATCAACAAATCGTGTCATGCGTGCGTGCACGAATGAGCGATTACAATATAACGAGCAAGTTCCATGGAAATTAAATAATCGGTTGTTCTTAGAATAAGCATGAAAATAAAGAGGCCATTGAGCTGTATTCTATGTCTTAACTGCACCAAAACTCCTAATTTGGACTTCACGCTTCAAATGTTGACAGATTATTGTCTTTGCAATAAATTTTAATTCTTGTAGGTCAACTTGGTTTACATAAATGGTTGAATCATATTTCGATCTGTTGAAGTGCAGACGAGTTACAACGAACAGTAAGTAGACTTAAGCAATTTTTATAATCATTCATAATTAATAATTATAGGTATTAAATTAAAATACATTCATTACATTGTGACTGTCACTGGTGAAGTCCCTCAGGCGAGTCAGCGAAGTTTCCGTCACCTGTTCGTTGCAAAAACCGGCGCTGCAGTGTCGTGGACTTCTCTCCCGAGTGTTTGACCTTTCATTTGAACTCATAGTATTCAATCAAAGGGATTAATCGTTTAAACACAACTAACACGTAAAATTCTCGTGATCGAGCAGAGGATCAAATCGTCGGTTCAAGATCCATGGTAAAAGTCATCGTGACGTCACAAAACACCTCGTCAAGCGAGAGGTGAAGCGGGATTTCGAATATCTTTTTTTTTTTTTTTTTTTTTCGCGCCTTCAGTATCTCTCACATTGCGGGGGTGTAAATAGTATTCATAGAGGTCATGGTTTTATTTATTGCCATAGCAATCGAAAAGTTCAATTTTATTAATAAATGCATTCAATATGCAATATTGAATGCAAAAATTCGATTGTTAGATTATGCACTTCTCTTGTTACCACAAACTACAGTCAGTCTGCTCTAGGGAATAACTTACGATGTGTGGCAGAAAGTCTTCGCACCACCCCAACAGGTGTCGCTGATTTTAAATTAAACACAGGAAAAGATATTATAACAACAAAAATTAAATATTCCGAGGACATTGTCTGTGCTGCATATTGCATTTTAGAACTTAGAGATATGAGACTGGGATATTTGAGTTCAGCACTAAATTGTACAGAATGCACAGCTTTATCCTTTTTATTATGCACAAAGCCTGAATCGTCATAAACCACTGTTATCATTTATGTTGACTTTGTTACTATTATTATTATTGTTATTTCTTTATTTACCTTTTCTGTTCTTTCTATAATGTCAATGCTTAATTGCGATTGGAATAAATTATATATATAATATAAAACATATTGTGAAGTGTCATAGACACTTTAAGTGTATCACAAATAGCGAGTATAATAATTTATACTCGCTGATTGTGATATGCCAATCCATTCCTGCACCTGGTAATATTATTACCAGTTGCAGGAATGGATTGGCAATCATCTACATGTAGATTACTAAGAATTGGGTTGAAAAATGGAAGACGGGGGATGTTGGCCTCTAACATGACGGACATGAACCCTGCTCCCCTATTCCTCCTGAACTACAGAAGTGATTGCAGCTCAGGTCGCTATACATTTCTACCTGCAACAAGCATAGTGTCATATGCACCCATCGCCTGTGGAGAGGGCAACAAAAGAGGCTGCAGCAATGGACCAATCGAATTTGTTGGCGAAATATGTTGAAGCAAGTAAATCTGCATTGAGCTTATATGTTACATGTACATATAATTATAGTATTTGGTGGGTGGTTTGGATGAACATACAGCATTATATAAGTATTGTCCCTACACCGTATACGGTTGTGTTGAACGATGTACACGTAGATGTGTTTGACTGGTTAGTAGTAATTATAATATGTACATGTATGTCAAACGCATCACATGTATAGGAAAGTTGCTATTGAAGGTTTGCATCATCATACAGCGGGGAACTGAGCTGACCATGTGAAGGGTGCTACCAAATTCTTTGTGAGCATTTTTCTAGTACATTGGTAGTATTTGGCTTGTGAAGCCCTTTCATTTGATGTGAATCATGCATATACTTCGACTTTTTCTGATATTTTCGCACCTGTGATTATTCAGTCCCTACCGAATACTTTACGGGTACATATGTCGAAACCAATAATACATTTTCTGGGTTGATCTCATTCAGATCTTCAATTTGATATGCTGTGTGCCTATGTTCAAACCGTAAAATTACCTTTGACGTAATCAAGGTAAGTAGGTAAATATTTAGCAATTTAACTTATTTTCCACCAAGGGATTTTGTCAGATTTTGAGTATGTTAATAAGGAGATGATTCCGCATTTATTTCACACACAAAAATCTGTTGCAATTTTGTTCGGGTCGATTTTGTTCGGGTCGAACCCTATAATGACTGACCTAAAACGTGACATTGCTCTCATTGGCCGAGAGATGCGGCCATATGCAATCGGCGTCGCAGCCCGTTGGCTCGGGAATTTAGAGCGATTGTACCGTCGAAGGCAAATATCGTGGTTTTATGGAATATTCTCAAATGTTCGAGGTTATTATGGCCACTCTGGGGCGCATTTTACTGAGATCTCATCTTTTTTTAATATTTGATTTGGATTGCACCAACTTAATGCCGCACTAAAACACAAAATCCGCAAATCGAAGCGGAAATCTGCGATGATTCCAAATCGCTATTTTATGCACTCGGTCAAATTTAATTGTTCTTACTGTAGCTTGAATATCGAATAAATTATGTATCAGTTCTCTTCGGTTATCTTCATTTTCGGATTCTGTAATTTTTCATGTTTTTCAGTCGGAAACTGGTGTCCCTTATAATTATCGTAATACATTGTAACTTTTTTTTACTAAAGCTCTATGAAACTTGCATGTAATAGGCACCAAGATGAGGAAAACAAGCATGTCAAACTTCATCGTGATATGATACCTGTGGCCTGAAATATGCCAAAATGAATATTAATAATATTAATCTAGACTTTCAATCGCGAATTTCTCAAAATGATGGTTTTTTTGAAGCTTCCGACTTCAAAACGCTCTTAGCTTCGCGACCCCTTGAGATATCTACATGATTTTTACACCAAAATTCTCAGGAAAGTGTCGAATCAGCTATCCGGTTTATCCCGACCCAGTGACCTGTTTTGCCGTGGACCCTCACATATAGGATACTAGTATCACCCCCACTCCCCACAACTTCCTATGGGCGCCAACCGTTGCCATGGCAACCCTGTCATCAACTTTTAAAATATCTACCACGCCCCATTTTAAATTATAGTTCGCCCGTGTGGTCACCCTCAACAAGATAAATATACGTTCAATTGAATCTGTGCTCAATGACCAAATATATAATTATATATATGTAATAATTTTAATGAAATGCCATATTAATTCTAGTATTATCAAGGTCATTTATGTGTTCATTATAGTGATGAAGTCGGGCTTTTAGAGAATACACGTGCTCCTAGATCCTCGAATAATGTTTTGCTTTTAGTTAAACACAAAGTTAAACACAAAGTTAAACACAAAACACAAAGTGAGAACTGAAACATTTAAAGCCTTTTTTTTTTTTTTTTTTAATCGAATTTGTCATCTATGGAATATTTTACCAGTCATTATATTAGAGAATCACC
>KB312231.1:29878-62702 GCA_000328365.1 Capitella teleta | reverse complement strand
GATGCTCAGGACTTAATGCATATGCATTGAAAACAAGGCAGCCAACGATGATGGGTGACGGGCCACAGAAGAATACTTCTGCTCCCAGACGTATAGGGTCACCACTGTAGCCCTTCCAAACACTGAGACGAGGAATTGACTACTATATCTTTTATTGTAGCACCCACCGCTTAAATACCCCCCAGCATTTGATAAACTCAAAATGAACATGTTGAAATGAAAATGCACATGATGAAATGGAACGATGAATGTTGAACTGCTCGGATCCGCCACAGTACGTATGATTTTGGCAGGTCGCCGGTTAAGTGTTATCGCAAATCACTATAATTATTATCCGTCCATCGGCTCTCATGTTAGATTATGGTTGCGGTCAAAGGAATCTTCCAAAGTTTACACTGAAGCAGACATTATTATGTATTGGCCTATATACACATACATTTAGTAGACTACCAAAGAACTTGACTCTCTTCTTTGTTTCCCCAACCCTGATGAACTTAGAATAACGAATGTTTCCATATTATGTATCCTTATACTTGCTATAATTCCTTAATAAAAGCATGGTTATCCAAAATTTGTCACTATATAAGTAAAAGAAAGCAAAACGTTCACAATAGCTGTATACGAAACACCCTTACTCCTCTGACAGCAGCTGTATACGAAACGCCCATACTCCTTTGACAGCTGCTGTATACGGAGCGCCCTTATTCCTTTAACAGCAGCTGTAGTGTATACGGAGCGCCCGTACTCCTTTGACAGCAGCTGTATACGGAGCCCCCGTACTCCTTTGACAGCAGCTGTATACGGAGCGTCCGTACTCCTTTGACAGCAGCTGTGAATTAAAAACTTTGACAGTGCTTAGAACCAAAAAAACTGGCGTGGCATGCCACGCCAGTTTTTTAGTTCAGACACTTGTTTGCATTATTATATAGATATGACAATTAGCTTGCATAAACACACAGATTCGACATCTTGAAAAGTGGTCCTTACATGTGGTCCGTTGCCATGGCAGCCATGCAATCCGCTCACTCGATTATCATAGATTCTGGTTTTGGCGAATCATAAACGCTCAAATTTTGCACATATTAATAAGCTTTTGACAAATTTGGTCTCGGTTTCATCTCTCTTGTATTTTTACTCACATTATAGCATGAATTTTATGTCGGGTAGACGTGTATTTTATAAATCGAGCGAAACTGCGAATCGCTCCTTTAGGCGATCCGTTATGAAATTAAAAAAAAATTACAATGGGGATATAGGCTCGTGTCCCATCTTGTTTATAATACAAGCTAATCTCCATATCTATATATGCTTGTTTGTGTCTTCACTTATCGTTCTCTGGGAGACAATCGCGCCAATTTCCATGGATATAGGTCAGGTCAAGGGTTAACTTTCGGTATCACCAGAGAATCCCTTCTCTTTTTTGGAGGCTGATTAGTGATACGAGACATCTTTCCCCGGGTATGAACTAATCCCACCCTCCGCTAGCTGATATGCGCGCTTGCTGCACCAGACGTTCATTAGATTGCGCTAGGTGGCGCTGCGGTTGGCAGAAATTTACACATCCGTTTCAAAACGAGGTTGGACCCTCTCTTTAATTATTCCTCTCTGGGTACGAAAGCCCGTGTGAAAGCAAAGAACCTACAGAACGGTGATTGCAGATTACAGATGTCACCATTGGAAGCGCGCGTTCTTATGATTGAAGTTTTTTGGTGAAAGTGATGATTCATAACGCACACGATTTCTCCCTCATGTTACAAGATCTCTCATTGACTGATTGGAGCTGTCATCTATAACGCTCTCTTTGATTGGCTAAGAGATTTGGCCTTGACCCGTGTGACCTTTCGCATTTCTCTCCACCTGCCATTACAGCTTGTAATCAATTCACCTTTTACGGAAATAAAATCTCAATAATGGATGAAATACGCGGGAAAAATCAAATAAGAAATGTCCCTGGATGTTACATATTTTGTTGAGATTCGATTTGTGGCCTCCGATTCCTCTAATTCGGTCTAAAGGCGCATGTTTTGTGCTCCTGTCTGTCTTGAGTTCGCTTGTGTCGGTGTGTTCAGTAAACAAACTACAAACTTGAAACTACAAAGTGACAGTGAGAGTGACATAACTGGCCTGCTGAATGCCGTCCTGTATCTGGAGTTGGCAGCAGTCGTCCTGAGCAGATGAATACCTACAGTTTGAGTAAGTAAATGGTGTATGTTTATTTGCCAGTTAGTTCACTGTATAATAATAATCTCGTTCCAAGACTCCAAATGATTAAAATCCTAATGATGAGACAGCTAAGGATTAGGCTAATCCTTAGCTGACATGATGATGATACTACTGTACAGCGAGACCCGATTTATCTGTGCTACCTAATCCTATGCCGACCGTGGGGGGTCGAGGTCCCGGGTTTGAGACATGATCAGGCCACGGGCGTTATGATTGTAAATTATAATTGTAATCTGTTATAATTGTGATTCTTCAGTGACTCTGCAGTGCTGCGTAACTGCGTAACAAGGCCAGGCGCTGTGTACTACTGTCTATGGTAGTATGCAGGTTAAAGAACCCTTGGGATTTATCGATAAGAATAGGGGGAAACCCCAGTACCGGGCCTTCTGTTCTGGCGCCCGTATCATCTGATTGGTTTGAGTGGAGCCGTAAAACCCCATCACGCACGCATCCAAGACAGCTAAAAAGTAAAAGTCCTATTGCAATTGAGTATTACTATAAGATTATGGGGTTCACTTGCCGAATTAACCCGGACCCCAAAATCTCATTTAGCAAGCTAGTGTAAGAGTGAAAGACAAGAGAAGTACTTCATAAGTCATAACTATATATGTGTGCCATAAAGCTTACTTTGTACGCAGATATCCAAGGGAAAGTCATTATCCAACAAAACGCTATGCAATGTATATAATTACCTAGCTGAAATACTACAGAGAGACCGAGGGAGGTACGCAGACCTCGCCCGACTTATCTGTGCAAATAATTACCGGTATATTTAATATCCAATATACAGAGTGGGCCAAAAATAGTCTATCTACTTCATGTTAAAGTTCTTAATGCTTTTGAATGGTGCTACGCATATATCAGAAAGTGTTACAAAACAGCTTGCAGTGTAAAAATCACACAAAGATATGAGGAATAAATACTCGGTATATGGTTAGCCTTACATTTCATGCTGCTATTCCTATTAATTCCATTTCAATTTCATCAATATTTATGCCAATTTATCTCAAATAATAGGATGCACTCACCATTCCGCGATATTTCCACTTTTGGTGGCAAACAGGGCCCCGGACCATGGATAAGCTTCATTGAACGCATAATTGAGGCGACGCTCACGTACTAAATTGTTTTGTTTGAGAGTGCTAATTGTTGTGACAGTAGCACTAATATTTATCTCCTAAATTAAAACAAAGAGTTTTTATTGAAGCGCCATACAAGAGATGACATTCCTTAATGCTCGTTCAGGGGCTCATCTGATATTGTTCTCTTCACGATCACTCACCACTCACATTTAAATGTTCCTCCCTCATTCAAAATAAACTATTTATTTGATTTCTTTGCATGAAAGTGTGCAGAATAACATAGTAAATCCATACCAGGTAGTTGTTTTTTTATTGATACATTTTAGCAAATTTTAGAATTTTGTTTCTAACATGAAGTAGATTTGACTACTTTTGGCCCACTCTGTATATTAAATTGCCGTTGGACTTCTTGGTATATTAAAATCTATGGTGACAGTAGGCCTATCAAATGCCGCATAAATATGTGGCATATCGTCTGCCATATAAAGCTAGCCTATCCTTATGAAAAATTACCAATTATAATATTACACTAATTTCCTACTAATTTTCACATAAGTATATCACAAAACATTCATTCGAATCATATCTCTCAAATTGGTTGTTGTGGTACATGTACCTTGCAAAATTGCAGGCACTTTAATGACTTCACTAGACATACAGATACTCTCAGTGCATTATCAATTTTTGTTTTTTATTTTGTAGGCAGAGTTGTAATACCAACGTCTTATCATGATAAGAATTGAAAAAAATCACTTCTAGTCTTAACCTTTACCATCTGTTATCACCTTATCATGATTTCTTGTTTACCTTCTTCCAAATCTTTCTTTTCAATTTCAATTTTTTTTCTTTTTCATCCTGTTAAGCTATGACATGACATTATCGTAAGTATCCAAATTTGTTTCACATCTTTTTTTGTTAACTGCATGATGATAATTAACATGCATTAGTTACATTATAAATTAAGATACTACCTATCTGATTTTTTTCTTTCTTCTTACTAAGTACCGTGATAAATATTGCATGTGCTTGATATCTCACATCATGCTGCATCAGCTTAAATGCATTGTTTTGGGATAAGTTTTAAGCATATTGCATGTTCAAAAACTGTGGCTGTTCTTTACTTATCAGCTGTTAAATATTCGGTGCTTCTGCAATTTATTTTTGTTGCATGACTACGACTAGTAGTGATTTCATTACAGCTTGTTATCAACTTTAAATGAGAAAGATGAGCGATATAATAGTTTGATGTAGGACCACCACTTTGGAACCCATTAATATAAATTGCCTAAATTGAGTGAGGCTTTAATCGACACAGATCATTTGGATACAAATTTCTTCCACATATTTTTTTTTTTATGGAATTGTGAACCTGGTTCTAGATAAGGAATCTTGCAATTATTGAGCACTGTTTGCTCAATCATTAACTGAACTGATAAATCACCCTTTTTTTGGTCCTTTAATTGTTATATTTTTATTTTTAATCTCACATTTCAGATTCAAAAGTGGAGCACTAATCTATTTAAGTTAAAGACGCAATTGTTTGAATCTTATTTTATGCAATGTATAGCATAAAATTATATACAAATTATTAATTTTGAAATAAATTTGATTCTAAACTAATAAAACTTGTTCTGGAGCAAAGATATAATTGATATAAAATAGCAAAATTATTCTTACAACTGGATAAAGATATCAAAATATGATCCTTCTTTTCAACAAATTAATTTTATTTTCCAGGAAATCAAGAGACAGTGGAGGACATGGCCAACAACTGTGAGTTATTCACCTTCTCATAAAAGCAAAAGATATTGCATAACATCCAGATGTGCAACTCGCCATCTCTGCCTGTTGACCATTATGGCATAGCTCTGATGCCGTCCACTGTGGGAATGCACAAGGCAGTGGTGAATATAGTGGCATTATCCAATATGCAACCTCAAATAGCATAAAGCAGAATCACTGTCAAAACTTTGTCTTGATTGCATCAACGTACAGAAATGAGAATGCTTATAGCGTCTTCTTACAGAATGTCTCATCCATTTCTCACCCTGCATTCTCAGCCATCAACGCCTTGACCTTGGTCGTGTCGTGGATTCTCTCCACCGTCACAACCCTCATCATCCTCGCGATCATCTACTCTGTCCGCAGATGTCGCAGGGCAGCCAAGAAGAAGCGCAGACTTTCTGGTCAACCTTTGACCCGTGCGTCTCCTCTTCTTTCACTGCTTCCTGTCTGATTATTTTGTGGTTTTTGCAGGAATAGAATCAATGAAGAGCGAGAGGAGTGGAGTCACAAGCATTTCCAACAACAATGATTTTGGTTCATCTATTCACAAACCACAGGGTCAAACCAGTCGCCAGATTTCCATGGAGAGTGACGTATCAAGAATGGATCCAGCGCACTCCAGGAGGAGACGTGAGTTCTCTTTTATGCTCAGACCTCTTGATGTTATCGTGATTCATGGGCAGCGCTTAAAGAGGAGCTGGTAGCGAATGATAGAAGATGCATTCCATATCTCCAAAAGATAAATGAGCCTTTTGACTGACGTTACACTCTCTCTGGGCTAATTCCCTCATACATTGAATTTGAGAGGTTCAAATTCTCACTTTTGTTTTGCGTTTGATTTCATTCGAGTGTGACGTCATAGAAGCAATTTTCCTATTATTGACAATGGGAGCCACCGAATGAATTGTTTCCTCTATAGTTCTCATTAGAGAAATCTCGCACTCATCTTGTTTCAAGCTTTCTGCCTGAGTAAGAAAGTCAATTGGTTCTGAATTTTATTCGTAGCAAACTAGGGCTGTATATCAATGCATCAAAACTTGTTACCGCTTCAACAACATTGTCAACATTGTCTCTGCAACCAGAAGTTTCTTGAAGGCTGCCAATGTTGACAAGCTGATTTTTTTTCTTCTGAATATTATATATTAGAACTGTGAATATTTGTTTAACATTATTTCTTTATAATAAAAGAATTTTTTTTTTTTTTTTTTTAGGCAGTTCGTTTGTCATGTTGATGTTGTTTCCTTTAAATCATTCTATTTCCTTTTTAGGTGATGATGTTTTAAAATGGTGCAATATGCATAATCTCCCCGAGAAAGTTGCTGACTGTCTCCGAGATGCTGGTTTTGTCACTTATGAAATGCTCGACACTCTGAGAGTTGAAGATATTGGAAATCTCAATCTGCCCAGTACAGGCTTACAATGCTTGTGAGTCATCAATTGGGAGATTTTACTGGTTATTTTATTTTTTGTTTATATTTCAGGTTGAGGAAAACGTTGGAACAAATTCAACAGAAACAGATACAGAAAGAGAGGATAAACTCATCTTCAAGCAGTATGTCTCATTTCTTATTCTATCTCTTTTTCTCATTTCTTCACTCAACCATATTCTCTTATTTTGATTATCACTTTGTAAATTTATCATCCAATTCCCACTAGAAAGCTCTCCCTGTTGGAAAGGCAGCCTTGAGCATAGAAGTACTTGAATGACTGTGCAATGTTAAAGCTCCCATTCGTGGAAGCTTGGAATTTAAGGGGTCTATGTATAGCATTAAGCACCAGCATGTCGAGGTTTCATTGAGCTGTTTGTCCACTTAAATCTTGCTTTAATTCTGACCTATCATCTGACCCCAATAAGCATTCTAGTTACTCCTTCATATTTCTATGGCCTTGAGCATTACTTTTGGAGGTGTGGGGAAAATTTCCACAATTGCTTTTGTCTTTACATTGTGACAAACAGAATATTTAAACTTAACAACAATTAGAAATTTTTGCTTTTTTACTCGTATACTACTTACTGGCCGTCGAAAACTTGACTCAATAGCTGGAGTCGTGGTTTTAATCAAGTTTTGCAATGACTCTCATGAAAGGTACAACAAAAGTGATTTCATTGAGACTCTTGAAATCACTCAATTTATATATATGCCCTCTTATTTGGAAAACCAATCCTTCAATATTTTATGAGGAAGTTGCCCGACGTTTCCCACCCAAACCTTTTCTATTTGAACCACTTGGTGTGGGACATACAGAGCCACTGGACTAGCTCTTATTTCTGTAACCGTTTCTTGCCTCTGGTGTTCCTCTCACCCATTTCTCACTCTTTTCTCATCCCTCTGTATAGACACATCTTCTCAACCAAACCTTCGCTATCCAAATCGCTTGGATTCTTCTTCCTCTGTGATGAATGTCCCTCCGGGTAAGTGCATCTTTTAGTCGGTACCTCTAACTTGACATATATTGGAAAACATTAGTTTCTTTTTCAATTCTACATTTCCACAGGAGCGGCAGATCCTCTTCTTCCTTATAAAACAACCTCTGCAGATGATATGGACCTCCCAGATGGCTTAATTACCAGTGGTAATTTGCATAATTTATGCTAATGTACATAATGTATGCTAATTTATTATTATTGCATATTCATTAGCTGGAGTTCGCAAGGGTGGGGGTCGCAAGAGAAGCATGGAGGGCATGCAGGTCATTATGGACAACTCCCCTAGCCACTCGACAACCCAGAAGTCTAGAAGAAACTCAAAACCTGTTAGGAGAACGTCCGACCCGCATGGCTTCAAAGGTAAGTCCGTGCAAAACGAAAGAAATTCCTCTCAACTTGAGCTTGAAATTAGGGATTATTCAATTTTCTTAAGAGCACCTCTCATTGAGTTTTTAATAAACTAATTAACTACTCGTTCAGTTAGGGTTTTTGGTTTTCAACTTTCCCTTTATATTTCTTGTTTCAGGAATGCTTTCAGACCAAGGGCTTCACGAAATCTCAACAGAGTTGGGTCGTGAGTGGCTGCATTTGGCATCGTTGCTCAAAGTGAAGAGCTCAAAACAAGAACAAATCCGCATGGATCATCCGAACAACACGCAGTTACAAATATTTGAGATGTTAAAACATTGGCGCAATACTTCGAATGGACGCAAAGAGCAGTTGAAGGGGTTGCTACACCACAGCTTGAATATGGTAAACAGAACTGATATCGCAGATCGCTTGCTACAAGAGCAAACATCGGGAAGCGTTGAACGGATAAATGGAAGCATAAGTTTGATTTGAGTGATTTACTTACAGTTGGTGAATATTTCACCATTTATGAAGTGAGCAGTGCTTATTTCTTGATCAGGTCCTCTGGCAAATTTTGAAGATGAAGAAGAAAAATCAAAGGAACACCGAGTGTTCTATGTCGTTGCCTCTATGTATTTCTTTGCTTATTTTTATAATTGTACCTCGTGATTGCATTATGTTGGTACCTCTATTTTCTTGCCCAATTGTCTCTTTTAGGGTAACGCTTCATTTTCTGATAGCAATCGTACTGAGAATCATTCCAATCTCGCTCAATTTCATACGTTCCATGATTTATATCAAATTTTCTGAATATTTATTATTATACATTTTTATGTACAGACTGTTTTTTTTTTTTTTTTTTTTTCTTTTGTGGGTTCACGGCATTATTTCAGTTTCATATTCCGTCAAATTACATTCCATTTAATTGTATGTTAATTGTATGATATGTTCATGTTGGACAGTATTGTCATTATTTTTGCAATCTTGAATGTTTTTAAATTTTGGGACCAATTCTCGTTCTATTCCCCTTCCTGCCATCACCAAGTGCTCGTTGAATAATTAATGAGCCGTCCGTTATTACGGATGACACTATTGTGATTTTTATTATATTTTGGGCAGGTGGCATTATATTGTTACATGGTACATGTTATTTGACCCTTCATTTCAAAGTCGTCATAACTGCTTATACTTTCTTGAAAATAGTTTCATTTTCATTCAGCAATTTCACTTTTGTTCTCCAGTGTCAGTTTCACTTTTATTTTGTAATTTCACTTATATTATTCTTTCACTTTCTGTGGTGTTTTTTTAGTGATTTGTAAGAGTGAGTTGTACGGACATATTTACATCTTATCAATTCAATTTTATGCTTTGGCTATCTGTGCAATGAATTGCTTTATTACCCAGAAGTGCTATATTATATTATTTACCTGTCTAAGAATTTGGAATGAATAATTTTCCAAAGCAATTTTTCAAATTCTCTCACAATTCATTCCAAGTGAGGGAAAACTGAGGGATCATTGTTTTACATATAATTTTTTTTTTTTTTTTTTTTTTTTTTGCCTATTTTCTCTCCTTGAAATTTCCCCATGACATCATGTGTGATATAATGATAGGACCAATTGAATAATTTGTACCTATTTTCAAAGCCGCTTCTTGGAGCAAGACCTTTTTTAAACTGTGTGCCATGTTGTGTACTAAATGGGTGAATGGATGTGCTTTTATATTTTGAAAAAAAAAAGCAGGGTTTTTTTTTCTTTTTTTTTTTCTTCTCTTTTTTTTTTTCTTCCGTCTTATTGAAATACATGTACAATGATACTATTCAACGTTGTTTTGACTTTCTTTCTTACTGATTTTACTTTTATGGTGCATCTGAGTTTGATGTGACCAAGGCTGATATCCATGGCTACATACAAGTACCAGTACTAGTATTGAATAAGTGGCTCCATTGACGCAACAGCTCGATGGCAAGTGCTTGGACTACTCCCATTCCCCAATTCCAGTTCATAAAATCAGAGCAAAGTGGTACCAGTGTGCTGTTGCTCACAAGGAATGGTCAAGTATACGTGATAAGAACCAACTTAAAAGCTCACAGAATTTGTGAGATTAGCTCTTATCACTTGCTCACTCAAATCAACAAAAATGGAACATTAATTGATATCAAGTTTTGATATATCATTACTCTGCCACCCAAATAAATATAATCAGAATAACGCTCAATGATTGAGAGTTTGAAAAAAAAAGTGTTGCTGGTCGTCATGGCAACAGTCGAAGGAAAAAGTTGGAAAGTATTCAAATTCACAAAACTATTATATTAACTATTATATTATTATTAAATGCGGCAGATAAATATGGCACCAAAATTTTAGAAGAAAAAAAATCGATTTTTTCAACATCAATGAGTGAAGATTATGATCAGGTTTACAGAACATATTGCTATTGGGATAAGAATAGAAGTATTTCACAAGTGTTTAAAATTTTAGACCCAAGGTGTAGACCTCAGAATGTAACCGTGGCATGGCCGAGGAGATTTGGTGAGCATGACTGTGATAGCCATGTCCTGTGAGACCATCACACAAATATGTCTGGTGGATTTCAGGCTCTGAATAGCTGGTACGTGTACTGTGTACAATTGTACAGTGCAGCCACGATTCTTAAAACCATCAAAAAGATTAAAAAACAATTAATCTATCAATATTAACAGCTGCCTGACATGATGAGCAATCAATTAAAATCTTGCCCCACTTGAAAAATTAAAAAACAATGAACAAATATACAGTTAAAATGCCAGGTAAGATAACAAAGTGAGATGAACATATAAAAGGCCAAAAGAGTGCTTCTTGATCAGTTGGCTATTATTCATTAATCAAAAATATTGACTAAGAGGACCCTAAGATTCACTCTCAAATTATTCCATCAGATTCTCAACCTACAGACCATAGTAACAGGATGGACAAGTTCCATATCAACAAGAATAGACAATCTAATGCATGGAATTAATTATAACCTGATGAAAAAAAAAATTAGATTTCTCCTTCAAATGGATTTTATTTGACAAAAAAATGATGAAACGAAACATTGTTGTTGACAGCATTAAGGTTAAATATAAACATTGGGATGCCTCAAAGAATCTCACAGTTACATCACTTCAAGCATTTCTTCAAAAAAAAACATCTTCTTCAATTCAACCCAATTACCTAATAGTTATATAAATGCAAATGAGATCATTTGCATACTGCAGAAGTATTAGCATTTGTATCCACCACATGAAATGGAGGAAAGTTTCCTAAGATAATTATTCATCCTTTTTTTCCTCTACATCATCAGAGTCACGAGTTCTGCCGCCCACAAAAAAAATACTCTTCCGTTGAAATTTCACAAATTTAAACCATTCGGAAGAAAAAGCCTCTGCTATGGTGGGAGCAAAAAGGACAAAAAAATATTAACAATAGTAAAGCAGAATTCTGTTCTCATCTTCTGAAATTGACCCTCACTAATTTGCATATGTTGACCTTGGGTGAAGAAGAATAAAAGTAGGTCATCACTGGAAACGAGGTCACAGTCATTAGCATAATTTATGAAGATCCCAAAAAGCACACAGGGTGAGAAATCAAACAGTTTGTGAATTTCTTCAAAACGATCTTCATTCACTCGAACAAGCACAGAACTGTTGAGAGAGAAAAAGAAAAAAAGCCATAACGCATATGTATAGAATAGCATGAAATCAGCATATTAATTACCTGCATGGGGAAATCAAGCCAAGTAACTGTAGGTGTCTTTCTGGCCATCCACTCTTTCCAGGTACTCTTTCTCAATCAGAATATCAATGCATTTCTGAAAGAAAAAAAAATTCACAAGAGAAATTAATAATAAAACTCAACCGCAAAAACCGACCTTAATGATAGGCACTTTGGGCTTAAACCTTGAGGAAAGTTGGTTGAGTACTTCTCCAAGCAGCTGCTGATGCTTCAGCACTTTTCTCATCTTCATGATACGAACAATGGCTGCCTAGCAACGGGTAAACATTTGTCATAGCAACCACAGAGTACAGGCAGAGAGAGGGAGAAACCTGAATGAGCCACTTGCGATCCTCCTCAATGTGTTTGTGGGTCGCTTCCTGTTCCTGCCGCATGTCCGTCTTCATGGGCACGTTGATGTTAACACGCAGCTTCTTGCTACAGAAATGAAGACGTTCAATTAGAAGAACGAGGCGGGGGGGGAGCTTACTATTTGTACTGGTGGTACAGAGCGAGCACTGCCGTCGGCTGGAGGTCTGCCTCGTCATCCTCTGTGACCAACAGCTTGGATTTGAGAAGAATCTGCAGCACTTGCAGCAGAATATCCTGCAAATGGGTGAGAAATTACAGAAATGTAAGAAAATTAATGAGAAATGAGTGAGAAATTGAAAGAACAAAATAAATACCATTTTTATCTGCGTGCTTTCTTGGAGTTGTTGAACGGAGAAGTCGTCGGCTGAATTGTACTGCAGAAGCACAGCCATTTGGAAAGTGGACGCCTGTAGCACAATAATGATACGCGTGCATGAATTTGCATGTCATTAGCATAAAGAGCAAGAGGCACCTGCAAAGTGTACTTGTTCTTGAAGCAGTTGGTGACCAGCTCTCCTTTGGACATGTGGTACAACCAGTTCAGCTTCCGACCGCTGTGTTGACCGCTGTAGAAAGACGTGAAGCGCTGGAAACTACGCTCCAACTGAAAAAAAAAAAAAAAAACAGTGAGAAGAGGAAGCAACCTTGACCTTTGACTGACCTCTGTGGGGAGGGTGAAGGAGCAGGACTTCTGAAAGGGCCACGAACCACTGCTCAGCACTTGAATGCTAAAGTCAACTGAAGGCGGAAGATTATCAATTAATACGCATCTCATTTTCATGTGATTATAATTACTGTCGTTTGAGTCTGTCGTCTGTTGCAGATGCCGTTTAAACTGTTCATTTAGATCTTTGCTCACTCCGATATCTTGGAACATACGTTGCAGCTTTGACGTGTACTCAAAACCACAGGCTTGCTGTCGAGTTGTATTAAAATCATAAAATGACCTCTCAAGAAATTAATTAAAATATAAACCTTGAGCTTGGAGATCATGCTGGCCTCGGCATCATCAGAGGCTGACATGTGTTGTACAAGACGCTTGGCCAGCATTTTGCTATAAAACTTCTGAAACACATCCTTGTCTTCAATGTACTTGAAGACAATCATCTGAGTACGATGAAAAAAAGAAAATTAGATAAGATTGATCATATCTTAATCTTAGTTCTCACCACTTGATTCAGCGTATCCTCCAGTTCAGCTTCCTCCGGATTCTTTGAGGACTTCTTCAGAAGTAGGTCACAATATCGGGCCAGTAGTTCGGGAGATTTACTTGAAGCAGCCGCCATCCTGGTGACAGCGTTGTTGTTGATGAACTTGCCGCACGCCTGTGAATATTCATTAGCATATGCATATTCATGAGAAGATCACCCCTACCTTGTCCAGTGCGGCCACGAAGCCAGCGTCATTGTTGAATGCAGTCATCACAAGAGCGTTGTACTTCTTGTGCACGTTCAACACGGTTTGTACGTACACCTTCGGCTCCTGTAAAAGATCAACGTGAAAGAGGAGGGTGGGCAGTGGGCGGGGCTGACTGACGTTCACAGCTGAGTCGCCACATCGCTCAACGGCAGTCAGTCCCTGAGAGCAGATGTGAGTCTCAAGCAAGGTCTTCAATTCACCCAAGCCGTCTTTGATTCTGGACACTAACTGATACATACGGCCTAAATCTGTGGAAGAGAAAGTGAGCAATTGTGCAATTCACATTTTTAAACTGCTCCTCTTAACACTAAGTGCAATGTGCTTTTGCATCCAACCATAAAGAGTAACACACATGGCTCATTATGCAGTTGAGGAGGCACAAGGGAATTTCACAACCACGCTCTTGAGTGGCAACGAATTTATATTTATTAGACGTCTACACGTAACCAGTTAAAAGCACACAATTGAACAAGTGAAATAAGAGTGAATCACAAACCATCGTTTTTATCGTCGTTGAGTAAATTCTGAAACTCCGAATGGAAGCTTTCCAAATGCTTCTCAATGAGAACTTTTTCGCACACATGGGCCACGTGGTCGTGAGTGCTCTCATGCAAGTACACCTGCACTCTCCTCGTTTCCTCCATCAGTCGGGATTCCGCTTTCTTCATGTACTCCGTGACGGGGTTCTGGCGCAAAAACTCAGAACTCTCGCGATTGTAGAAGCTCTCTGTGTCATCAAGGAAGCTGTTTTCAAAGTGTTCCTTATAGACGTTCAACGTGGGACCTTTGGCAATGGGATCCTCTTCATTTAAACCAAGTTCAACTGTTAAATTAACTGACTAGTTAGCGTTGATGTCAACAAATAATCGCTACCCACCATAGCAATTAATGACCCCACTAACAAGCCTGGTGTTGATGGTTTCGCCGTTTCGTTCACGTTCAATCAGCTTCAGAACTGCGTTGGTAACTTGGTTGTGCAAAGCGCGAAATAAGTGATCCCTCCACGTCAAAAGAGCCAACTGGAGAGATAAAACTCAGATAAACGCAATGGACCAGTGATGACGGCACTCACAGAGTAGATTTCGTAGATTCCCTTGCGTCCTTCCTCGCACTCCCTCCGCACCCAGTGTCGATTGAGGTAGGCGCAGACTCCATTGAGTACCTTGCTGGAGAACTGATAATCCTCCCATCGCCTGGTGTAATACTCCAACACGCTCTCTCCCATCAACTCCTGTCCGTCCTGTGAGAAAAGAAAAACTCATGATTGGTACAGTGCCAGACAGGAGGCACGCACCCGAAGCACGTCAACCAGATAGTTCTCCAAGAAGTCTCTGAGTTTTTTGTACAGCTCCCAGCCGACAAACTGAGCGCCCCCTGTGGGTTGGTTTCTCTTGCGATTGCCCTGTCCACGTGACGATTGACCAGACTGACCAGGCTGATGGACACTCGTGCAGTAGTTGTATACGTGTCTGAGACACCAGTTAAGGAAGAAGAAACAGGACAAAAATGGCAGAATATTAAAGATTTGGGTCAGGTAAAAGGATACGTATATAGTTCCATGTATCGTGTTTTCGGCATGCTTTGTCTTCTGTACATGTGTTCAATACCATAACGAAGATCGTCCCATATTTGATCCAAACCAATCTGTTTGAGTCCATGGGGATTGCTCCTCATTGTGGCCATTTTGAATGGCTAGGTAAGTGTCTCTATGGCAACCACTTATGACCAAATAGGAAGGAGGGTGGAGCGAGATGTATCAACGTATGTTATCCATGGATGCAGCACTGATCTGCAAAATAAAAACATTCATTCAGTTAGGTTTTATTGGAAATTTATTATCTACATTACAAAGAAGTGGGTGATGAGAATTATGTATTTAAGGAGAAAGAAGTTACCATATTATACAAGATTAATAGGCTTGGAAGTTGGAATAAAAACATAAGAAAAAACATTGCATAACTAACAACTCTAACTCCGTTGAGGACTATTGAGCTGTCCTCCAAAAACCATCAAGAGCTCAATCACTGAATCAAGACAATGAGCAACTCATTGACTAAATTTGACAAATCTTTGTCCGTCATTCACTCATTGAATTAACTTATTAAGAGTCAAATATAAGCGAAAGCCAGGGAATGACAGTTGAATATTCATTTGCAATCGTGAATGCAAGTTTACAAAGAGTCCTAAAAATACTAAGCCCTAGGACATGTCACGCTTACTGAAGATAGAGAGCCACACCTCTCTATTACCAATTAATGGCAATAATCGGTTAGATAATCGCTAATATGACAGAAAATCTGCCCAAGAACTGAAAAGTGACTGAACTTCTGAAAATGGATTTCTGATTCACTCTTTTGTGTCGCAACTTCAATACGCACGAAAGCATAAAGCGCATTTCACACAGATAAAATAACTCATCAATGCGTGAAAATCACATTTCTGATCACTCACAACAAATTTTTAAGTAGAAAACGGTAGATTTCCCATAAAAATTCACTTCAAGTTGAATATTTTCACAAAATTTTGTTCGCAGCATACAAATTCTCGCCTTTCTCCTCTCGCGAGATGTCAACTTGGTCCAGCTACCGTAAGCGACGCCAACAAAGCGCGCATAGTAGTGCGCGCGCTTACACGCAATAATTATACATGTAGTTGTAGATGCGCTGCTAATTGTTAAATTATAATTATACAGAGTAGTTTATCATCTCCATGTTAAAAAAAAACTATAAAATTTGCTAGAATGTATCAATTATACAAAAATAACTACCTGGTATGGATCGATTATGTTATTATGCGCTCATTTATGCAAAGAAATCAAGTAAAAAGTATATTTTGAATGAGGGAGGAACATTTATATATGTATACATTTTTTCGTGATTCAGTGAGTCAAAATGATTTAATTGCGAATGGTGAGTGATTGCGAAGAGAGCAAAATCAGATGAGCCCATGAACGAGCATTAAGGAATATCATCTCTTGCATGGCACTTCAATGAAAACTCTCAGCTTTGTTTTGATTTTAGCAGATAAACATTAATGCTGCTGCCACAACAATAGCACTTTCAAACAAAACAAAAGTACGATAAAGTACCATAGTGTTGCCTTAATTGATATGTTTTCAATATGAAGCTTATCCATGTTCCGGGGCCCTGTTTGCCCCTAAAAGTGAAACTATCGATAAATGATGGGTTCACTTTATAAATTGAGATAAATTGGCATTAATGTTGATAAAATTGGAATAGACATTATAGGAAAAACAGCATGACATGTTAGACTAACCATACCAATACAAGTATTTATTTCTCTTATTATTTATGTGATTTTTACACTGCGGTCTGTTTTGTAACACTTTCTCAGAAATGCGTATCACCATTAAAAAGCACTGAGATCTTTAACATGGAGTACATAGACTACTTTCAGCTCACTCTCTATATACACGTGCTGGCAAAACGGGACAATGATTGGAGAGCTTGCCTGTGTGTGCCATTAGTTTCTCTCTTCTTTTTTTTTCTTTTTCTTTTTTTCAATTGTGTGAAACGACTTGCAATCATTATAATTTGACCTGCCTGTGATCATGCATGCAGTAGAACCTATATAAAGATAACTATAAAGTAAACGCCATACAATGTTTTCAGGTCTCTAATTTGGTTTTCAGCGAAAACTTTCACCTTTGTAATTTAACGGGGTACAAATTTATGACCTCAAATATCAAGCGTTTCATAGCACTTTGAAACATCGTCGGACCGCTCATTTCGGCCTTCATCCCTTCATACAAGTATTCTTCTCGATCTGTATGCATGAATTGATGTCTCTTCCATCTTTGATTCTATAATTCTTAAATATTCTACCATGTCATGGACTGAACTAGACCTCTGCAGTGTACAGCGCAAAAAAAAAAAAAAAAAAAAAAAAAAAAAAAAAAAAGAAAATGAAAAGTCAACCCGGGTGAGCAACCTTAGACTGAAAAGCTCATAAAACTGATAACCGAATGGCGGTAACTCAGCATATACGAAATTGGGTGGCATAACCAACATGCAGGCAGGGGAAATATGCTGTACATGGAATTGTGAACAATTAGAACGTATCCCTGTAGTAACGACACCATGCATGCTTTTATATGCAAATGTATGCTGATTACATAGGCACCACCCAGTCTTTTATCCCGTTATGTATATATACTAAGTATACATTTGTATTTCGTATTTTTTGGTGCGTGATTGTATCTTATAACTGTTGAAAAATAACCATGCGATCAGTGTAAAGTTGTCTTTACCTCTTTTGATAGTGTACAATGTAGGTTACGTGTACGATGTATGTTATCAAACATTTCATGGCTGCTGCTTATTCTGCCCCTAGGACACAAAGTTATTGGCTGGCTTCGAACCTGCAGTGGCCAGCGCCAAGCCCTTGCGAGGCGAGCAGGCTAAACACTCGGCCACCACCTCTCCATGTATCATCTTACCAGATTAATACTTCATCATTTCAAATTTGTTTCCCTGGAACGAATGACAAGATAGTAGATACATATAGATCACAGAAAATACCTTTTTTTATTTCCAAATACCGGTACTAATCAAGTTGATACATAAATACATATCTGAACTTGAAATCAAAACATGAATTTATTAAAAAAGCATTAAAAATAACATCACATGATACATGCGCACATGATTGGGAGATCAGCGTACAATCAGCTTTTGATCAAGTCGTTTAAGCGCGTACAATGCGCCAATAGATGTCTCTTATGTGTGGTTTCTGACTTGGAGACCTTTCGACAGGTGCTGCAGTTAAAATCTTTATCCAGAAACGGATTATTCGTGGGCATCGGATCTGGCTAAATGCCCAATTTAACTGGGCAGTAGATGGCCTTGTGCCTCGCCAGGTTGGGACGCAGCATCCGCTTAAAGCAATGCACGCACTCTCCGTGTTTTCCTCCAACTTGATCTTCAATCTCAGACCTTGCCTTCCAATACTACTTCGTGGTTCTCTCCCAAGAATTTTTTTAATCAGGAAGATCTGCATGGGCTTCAGTAACGTGTGCTATCACCTGCCGACCGTGGAACTCAACTTCGCATTGCGGACATTTGGACAAAATAACGGTGAACTTGAACTGGCCAAGCAGTTGATTAGGCCGTGGACAGAGGGCGGAGATAAGGGCCTTTGCTTTTGGGTGTTAACGGTGTTTCCCAGGATATGTTTTCGAAGGATGAATTTATTAGTAAAAGCCCTCGAGGCCATTTGACAAATTGGACATCTGTTGCTGCCCATAGCAGCGGGCTTATACATCGCGCGATGCTGAACAAGAGCGGCCTCATCAGAGTGACAAACTCCGCAAGCACTGCATCTGACCGCCTTCACTTTCTGACGACACTTCTTGATTGCATCCGCAAGAGTTCCCTCGCTGCTGTGAGCAGCTTCCAAAGGTTTGGTAATCGCGGGGTAGCCAAACGAGTCCTGACAGAAACAGCACATAAATTAATAATTCCTGCAAATCGCCAATTTTCGAAAGCGAGAATACTTTTGACAGAGAGAGCCAAGAATTATGGCAAGGAAAACGCGGATCTGACAATGGCCGGCGTAAGTTCACTATTACGTAACCAAGGATTCCAGCCTTGGAAAGTTCATTACATCTTGTGAAATTATAATAAAGAAAACATTCAATAACTGATTACAGAAGTCGTACTTTACTAGCAACGTATCCATTTCAGCACAGAGCACCGTGTTGGCAGCGATGTTATCTGGAATTCTGGCCAAACTGGTTAATTGTTTGCGATCAGGTTGTAGGTGAGCACAATCATTTGGTTATAATTATTCAGTCACTGATCAAGATTTCCATCACTTTTGACAAGATTATTGTCATGCAGGCTGAATGCACAATAATTTGATGGCAGAATATCTCCCAATAATATGCTTGGGATAATCCCAAACTTCTTGAGTCTACTTCTGGATCGTCATTGGAAAAAAAATAGGAAAAATATAAAAAAGACAAATAATTGTACAAAAAGGAAGACAATATTTATTTCCTATTAAAAAAGCTATAAAAAATATTCACAATATTTATAAACGGGATAAGAAAGAAATCCGGAGAAATAATTCTGTCTTGAGACCAGTTTTCATTCAATATGAAACAGTACAGAAACATTGGTTCTCTTTTTTTACCAGGCGGTTTAAATAACCAAAATCAGGTTGAGACAGTTTCGCTGAGGATAAAAATTATGCAATTTGATACTCTCTGAGTAACTTACACAATGGCAGTGATAAATCCAAGAGATTCCATGCAAAAAAAAAAAAAATATTCCTGCAAGAAAAAACAGTGCTGGTATGCATACTATTGCATTGACATGCAAATTTAAACAGGAGAGGGGTGAAATTGATTCCAGTTTTTGTTAATTTGGAAGAAAAAAAAAATATATATATTTCCATCATAAAAAAACCACCTGAACATTCACCCCTACATGACACAAACTAAAAATCAACCAATATTCAACCTGAGTCAGTAAAACAAAATTACAACGGCCGATGAGACACAGGAAGCATAAAAATAAATGCTTTGAAGATAAAAACAGATAAATGCAAAAATATTGATCAGATTAATGATCAGACGACCTTGTAAAAGTTCATTCAGCGGCCGCTTGGGCAGCAGCGGCATGCGTGTGTTTGCGGCGTTTAGCATGATCTCCCTCCTCGTCACTGCTGTCAAGGTTTTCGTTTGCCTCGAGACAGTTGGCAACAACATTGTTATTCTCAGTCTGCTTTTGACCTTGAGAGGCGACTCTTGGGAAGAAACTCAGAAGGTCGTTCTCGGTGCTGAAGTAGGGATGTCTGAGTGCGTCTTGAGCTGTGATTCGGCGACTTTGGTCAAATATCAACATTTTCTGTGGTTGCGGAAAAAAAAAAATTAAAAGAGAAATTTATATTTATTTGGCATCATACATTGCAACAAACCCATATAAAACCCAATAACACAATACTAAAAGGAACATGATATAAAATATAAATAAGGTCTTGGAATGATCTTTTGTACAAGAGAACATCCGAATAACAGTTTACAAATGTTATTCGGATGTTCTCTCGTACAAAAGATCATAAAAAAAGGGTTATATTTTTTTCAGTAAAAAAATGTTTAATGAAAAAATATAACTTTTTGTTTATCCGAACTCTGAACATGTTGATGAGAAAATTCGTCAATATTACTCATCAGTTAACTGAAGAAAGAGCAATTTGTCAAGCATTTTTCATTTTCATTTCAGAAATAAACAAGGAGAGTGATTTCCCATGAACATGAACGTTACCTGGTGGTGGGAATCCCTCATAATTCACTTTCAAACACATGAAACACCCGCAAAACACCATTTCAAACACCCCCCACGATCACCCAATCATACATCATACTCACCATGAGCAGAGATTTCGCCAAAGGGGTCAAATCAGGGACAAATTTCTCGATGGGTTGAGGTGGATAATTCCTAAATGAGGTCCAAGGGAGAGACACATTGATTGGCCAATCACTGCGTGAAGGCAATCCCATCATCCTAAGAAAAGAAAAACGAATTCAATATTATTTCATTTACAAAATATGAAAGAAAAAAAGAATAAAAACTCACTCAAAGATTCTTAGGAGTTGGTTACTTTCAGAGTTACCACTGAAGAGAGGTCTGTGAGGAGAGGAAAATTTATTAACTGCAAAATAAGGAATTGCGAGAGGAACCTTCGAGAGTGCAGTTCAGCAAATATACACCCGCAGCTCCAGAGGTCAACAGCAGTGCCATAGGCGTCCTTCAGTAAGACCTCCGGGGCACGGTAATACAGCGTGACAATCTGGGGAAAACAAATATTGTCAAATCAATGTTGATAACTAAACAAGAATCACGAACCACAGATGTTAAGGCCATTTCAAAACCGTAGACGCGAGCGAGGCCAAAGTCAGCAATTTTGACCATTCCACCGTGAGTCACCAAAATGTTCTGGGGCTTCAGATCTCGGTGAACTATGCGATTGGAATGCAGGAAGTCAACACCCTTCAGCATCTGAAGCGTCAGGTCCTGAGAAAGGAAACCGTGAGATGAACTAAGAATTCCATTAAAGTTTGATTCCTTCATCTATATTGAAAATATAATCCATAAAACTAAGTCACAGAAACTAACTAAGGAGGAAACGCAACATGTGAGATAAATTTACAGACCTGTATGCGATCAGGGCCTAAGCCGGCCAAAGCCGTTCTTTCGAGATATTTTGCCAAATCCTGATCGATGTACTCAAAGACAAGCATAAGACGCATCTCTGTGAGGGAACGACTCCCGTGACAGACGTCCAGAAGTCTGTGAAAAACAGCAAAATCAACACAGATATCCAAAAATGGGAGAATTGTGCCAGCCAGACAAAACAATTGAGTCATATGCCTTGCTAAGGTCTATGATCACTATAACCCTCAAAAATCACAATTTTCGCAGTACTCACCGAACAACATGCTGATGCTGGGGCTGGTTTTCTAGTTGCTTTAACATGGCCACTTCTCTGATGGTCGACATGGAAACTCCTTCCTCTGAATTCGTCTGAATTCGGATTTCTTTGAGGGCAACAAACTTCCCGGCATCGTAGATGTCGCGAGCTTTGTAGACGGTTCCATACGCCCCACGTCCAATTTCTGCCACAATCTCATAGTGACGCTCCCCATAATCTGATGGCTGCGTCATCATGTACGATTTATCTCCATCAGGCTGAAAAGATGGGCAAGCATTGGGTTATTGTGCACGCAACACTCAATACATTCAAAAATCGCTTGGACAAATTTTGGAGCGACCATCCGCGCAGATTTTACTGGGATGACGATTTAGGACTTATACCGTGACGCCCGCGCATTGCCCATTACCATAAAGAGAAATTTCAATTTGATTTACATGGAAAACGAAGGATCTGGTTATGAGCCCCAGGCCCGCAACCATAAACATCTTGAGTATCTTAAGAAGTTAAGTAACTTAGTAACTTAAGTAAGTATAATCGGCAAATCGCACTACTGCCTCATGATTGAAGTCTCCAATCTTTTGCCTGATTAATTTTCAAGTAAAATCAATGATTCAGCAACGTGTCCACGTGGTTATGCATATTTACTACATGTATTAGTATTGAGTAATTAAATTTCTTGTACAATGTAGAGAATATCAATATGTTTTAAAATTGCCGCGAGTCGCGACTCGTGGCGGTTTGACCTGTGGCCTTGCCGTGTAAAACAAAGATTTTAAAACTTCGGTGGAGGTCCAAAATCCATGAAAACTATTCAAAATGTTCCAAATTGTTGTGTAAATAAAAATGCATGACAAAATTACCTCTCAGTGAAGCAAAGAAACAGCCAGATTTCAGCAAAAAAAGTTTCAAAAGTTAATTTTCATCGGTGTTCAATTCACTTGAGTGTTCTTCAAGTGAACACGAGAGAAAAGCATTCCGTGAAAGTTCAAAGGTCAACTTAAAGTTTTCATTCATTAAGCTGAATATCGGGTGAACCGAAAAAAAAAGTGACCACGAAAGAATATAAGTCGTTAACATGATGCGTCACACATCGGGGGATAGCTTGATCTGAAGATTTTTATATGTAACGCATTTACTGTATTGTAGCATATGCGTTGAAACTGACGGCATGATAGGCTTAAATTCACAGTAAAAGGTAAATTGCCTGCCAGCGGTGATCGAGGCTGAGGCCAGGTGAATTGCAAAAACTGTGAAAAGGAAGGGGGAAAATTGTATTTTATATTATTAAAAAACAAAAAATAATCGAAAGGCTTGGTGAATGCAGGACAGAATTTATTGTCAATGAATTGATGTATAGCTCAAAAGTGCTCCACCCAAACTGTCCTTGCACCACCCCATTCAGAAAACTCCTGCAGTCCACCTCCAGAGCCATCTCCTATACTCTTTTTGCATCACCTTCACGGTCTTGATTTCTGCTCTCTTCCATACAATGGTGGCTGCTCCATATATGGCCTTGCACACCACCACACCCTTCCACCCTTCTCGCGCTACCAAAATGAACTCCTGGACCCTTTTGCACTGTACCTGACCATCCCCAGCACTCTGGTCAACATTTTCATGCTTCCAATCACATCAACGAAACCTCCTCAAACACCTACAAACATCGATTTTCCCAAGTACTTTAAGGCTCCATGCCTGCCATCCACCACACTTCCACTTCTCTTGTCTTGTATTGGTTTTTGGTTGAACCTCACCACGCTCGACTTTGCTTCACTGATCTCTATTCCAAACTCCCTCATCCATCACCACACCAACGTACAGCTCCCAGCCATATCTGCTGGTTGTTTTGTGTACATGTACTCCAAGGCCACAAGGAAGAGAAAGCAAGTGTATTGTGGAGGTTATATAAGCTGATATTGTTGGCAAGATGGGCAGTATATGCAGCTTGGGTCAATGTCAGCACAGCTTCACTGACATTATTTTGCACAAGGGCAATGTGATTTCCATAGTGAATGAGGATCGACTATTGTGATACATGGTACACATGATTCTGCAGGATACTAAGGTGGCCAGATGCATTGCATATGATGGAGGACTAATAATTCCACAGCACTTCCCTGCATCCCCACAAAGCCGAATCTTTTGTGTCGATCCGTTACCATAGCAATTTTTTTGGCGCCGGTCACCTTGCGAAATTCCAGGGGTTTTATAACGTCATTCACAGCTCTACTAGCGGCAAATATGGCAACTAAACCAATTTGGCGGGAGAATAAGAACCACTGAATATGCGCTGCTCTTGTCTCTTTTATACCATGAAAATGATGTCAGGTAATTATTATTTCACACAGGAATGATTAAGGGGCCATGATGGCGCAGTGGTAGCGCTCGCTTGTATGCTCCCCGAGGATGTTGAGTTTGTGTTGGTGTGATAGGTCCAATAACTAGGGGAAGTAAAAAAAAATAAATAAAAAAATAGAGTGTATATTTCGTAAATTTGGCATTATATCGAGCATTACGGTTGGTCTTTAACATGGAGTAGATAAAACTACATTTGGCTGACTTTGTATGCACCAGTCATGTATTGTTTCCTTTTGCTAAAATACCATGTTAATCCTACTGTGAATAATGTACTTGAATTAGGATATTTGATACAATTTACAGTAAAAAAATCATAAAAGTTCTGAAAGGCTACAGTAAGAATCTAATAAAAAGGCCTCCACCAGGTCATAGGAAGCGGCTATACTCTGCAACTGTACATATCGGCGGCGTACTAGCTGCCGCCGGTTGGATGTTTAACCAGCCGCCGCCGATGTATGCCGTCAGCCAGTCGCTACCAGCCGATTTAATCTAAATATTTTACATTCAGTATTATAAGAAGTTATAATTTGTACAAGATTTGTTTTTGTGTTTATAGTATTGTTTTTATAATTGCTATCTCAGCTATCTATGGAAGAATATTTTATTCAGTTTGCTTAATTAAAATTAATGTAATGATTAACAAATTATTTATGTCCTACTGTGTGTATGCCCATACATATGAGGGTTGTCCAAAAAGATATCGGCCTGACATAGGATGTGCATATACGTACTAGGGTTAATGTAAAACATTCCTTCATGAGTAGATCACTGTTTCTAGCTATATGTATATTACTGATAGGTCTATTTACCTGGCATTGCATTGCTTTTGTTGGTCTGAAAAATCAGTAGAATTCGATTATTTTATTGGCAATTAGTTAAGCTACTGAATTTTTCTTTACTTCACATTCTTCTTCTCGTATTTAGAAGGAACCATGCATTGCAAAATGAAAAAAGAACAGGTTGTACCATATTGTTCAAGAAAGGTTCCCCAAAAGAAACTTGTAACTACAGACCCTTTTATCTTTTGTCTTTGATCTAAAAAATCCTCAAGAAACTAGTTCACAAAAGATTGTACGATTACTTGCCGATCAAAAATTTCCACTCCCCCATCACATTTGCTTCCAACAAGGCAGAAACACAACCCAAGTACTGGTGTCAGTAGTCGACAGAATCAGCAATAATCACCAATCAATAATAATGATGTTCATGGGTAGAAATAACCTATGGACGTTTATGAAACGCCCTAATGTCTTGAACTTGAGAAAAGCAAGAGAGTGTAATTAAATGGGACATCATACGGTTTGGAAATCGTCCAATCTCGAAAATACCACACTAACTAGTACCACATGTAAAGAGTAGTGAATATTTGTGTTAATGGTATTATACATATAGGATGATATAGCAACCATTGCCAAGCCACTTCAAGGCGCTGCTAGCCGCCGATCACAATGCTGAGCCGATATCTCTGATTGGTGAAGCGGCTTAAGCAGCTAGTCGGTCATTTTTACTTCAGCCAGTCGATTCTGGCCAATTACAATCTGCTCCGAGGTCTATGCAACTGTCACCATCAAAGAATACAACAGGTTGCATAATATATTCAAGGATTTATTTAATCATGCAAACAATGCAGTACATGAAATACTGATTTCATAAAAAAACACAATGAATCGGATGGCAAAAAAAAAAATTAAAAAGAATATATTAACAAAATTGGGAATCGCATGGAAGACATAGAGTTCTCATGGAGATGTAGAAATATATATTTAACAATATAATTATAAAAACATTGGAATAGTACATTGGTAAATAGTGATACTATACACTCATGCATAGGTAGGAGGTATATTTAGATGTAATACAATGACTATATATGTCATATGAATGAGCATATATGTACGTCTTTGATCCTTAATTTCTGAGGATTTTGATGATATGTGGATAAAGAACAACATTGGCATCCATTGCCCAAATGAAGTCCAAATGATTCCAATGCAAAATTTCTTCGTGGTATTTCAGGTTAGGCAATTGGCTGAGAAGATATTTCACATCCTGAAAGGATATGAGGAATTATATAATCATATCTTGATTAGTGAGGCGACTATTTAATTTGATCAAATATTCAAAGTCGAAGCTTCGAGCAATAGATATTCGTCAAAGCCGAATACAGAGCCAAATATATACCCACTCCATTGCAGTAATATCTTCAATAGTTATATAGACTAGTAGGATCAACCAATTAATGCCACTTTAGGCAGCTGACCAATCAAAAGCTGCTCAACATGTGATTGGTCAGGTTTTGTCAAGTGCTACGACGCCTTGCCTTCTTTAAAACTAATCATTTTGTCAACATTTTAAAAAGTGGGCCCAACGATACTAGCTGATAAAGCCCCTTAGTAAACCAAATCATGTATAAGGAAGTTGGGTAATGATATGTTTGCTTGATCATTAATTCTATATTGATTTCTAAAGCTCATCACTTCCGATGATTGTTAACTCCAATGTTTTTTATATTTACTTCAAATTTTACTCATGAGTGTTTTTCTTCTCTTGCTTCTGAAGCATGCAATGGATTAGATTCATCCATTGTTAAGCATTTAAGAGTTCAATTAGTAAACATTTTAATAGTAAACAAGGTGACTCAGACAGTGTAACTAATACACGAGAAGAATCATTTTGATATTCGGATTCATTGCACTCTTTTTATTCAAAGCCGAATTGGGAAATAGCCAATATTCGTAGAAGTCCGAAATCCAAAGCCAAAGCTTCGCCCATCCCTAATCTTGATTATCAAGGAAAATTGTTAATATCAGACAACGTTCAGTTTGAGGTTTGGACTTTGGAAATTCAGAATATTGTTTATAATGAAATAAATTTGCTTACCGTGGGATCAGCCAGTGTATCTTTTCCACTTGAAAAGAGATAAGACGGGACATCCATAGCAGAAATATTATAGATCGGAGCATGCAGCTGGAAAACAAATGCAGTACCAATAATAATGTAACAAGTAACTAATTATATAATAGCAAACCTGACGATAGTGCTCAAAATTTCCAATCATACCATAATCATATTTCTGACAACGATTTGACTTGACCATCTATGAACAAATAAGATGAAATCTGTCTTCCAAAAAGGTGATATTGACCAACCTGAGCAAAGTGAATTAAATTTTTGACGGAAGTACCAGCTGGAGAGTGTGAAACATACACAGGAATGCGACTCTGGAAGATTCAATGAGAATACTGTAAACGACAGGTTGGAGCAACTCACCACATTCATATTCTGGGAGTCATATCCGCAGATCAGAAAAAAGATATTCTCACAAATATCACGGGTGTATTTCTCCTCACAGAGAGTTGAGCCTAAAAACTTGAGAATTCTACTAGATGGAAGGAACTCATCAATTCCAAAGAGATCAAAGAGGCCCTGTAGAATGAACAAGTAAAGTAGTTGGAGAAAATCGCCATCTGCAAATGATGTAGGTTACGTGCAGAACCAAGACGGAGTTGCAACTCCTTGTACAGAAATTAAATTTAAAAGGTGCATGGCTACTGTAGAACAGGAAATTTTCGTGCCGCATAAGATTTTCGCTATATTTGCGGTCACCATGGACTGCAAAAATTAGATACCTGCGAAATCTATCTGGGTGATTTTGTACTATACAACCCTACGCTTGGCCATGAATAATTGGTGCCATGAATGAAGGCCTCAGCCATAAAACTGCGAAATTTGCAGTCTGCAAAAATTTCCTGTTCTACAGTATGTATATCAAAGGTATTTCAAGGCTTCAATCACGAAACCCCCCCGCCCCCCCAAAAAAAATAAAATAAAAAATATGTCCTGATCAGAATTTCATTTCACTCATTCAACAGTTATCAGAGAATTATTGATTTATTGATTGTACCAAGTAAGCCACAAGACAAACTAACCTCCAATTCGGGGGTGATGTATGATAGGTACCTAACAGCTCCCTCTAAATGTCCAACTTGGGCAACAGGACCAAGTGCAACGAATTGCTTAACCTAGAAATGCAATAATGGCATATTGATATTCATGAGACAGAGACTCATTGACCAGTACTTAAAGAGAAATTACCTTTTTGGCAAGATCCGGGTTGGCAGAGAAACCAGTGAATGCAATCAGAGTTCCCTGGGAATGTCCAACGTAAGAGAGCCGTTCTTGTGATGACTGACGCAGTGCATAGTTCAGCATTGCAGGGAGATCATAATAAGCCATCTCATCCCAACTGTAAAGTAAATAAGAAATTGAATACACAGTAATTTTATATCAATCTATTACCTCCATTGCCAGAAGTCATGTTGTTCAGGTTGTAGTTTTATATGTTTCCTGGAATATGTATTTCCGCGCACATTACCCAACCAAACATCGAAGCCTGCATCCGCCAAAATGTAACCCAGACTTTCGTTGGCTAAGTTTGTGATCCAGCATGTTGAAGCTGACAAGAGACCATGCTGAAGGAAGACCACAGGGCGTGGGTCATTCCCAGGGCCTCTTCTTCCGTATGGGATTCGCTGAACTCCAAGAAGGAAACCATCGTCAGTTTGCACAGTGTGTTCTTCACATGGATATCCCTTGCTCACAATCAGCTCAGTCTAAAACATTACAATATTCACATGACAATATTGGAAGTCCATTCTGATGATAATGGGGTGTCATGGCCCAATTTTGGGTAGTATTTGAATGCAGTAATCTCTTTCGAGAAATTCACGAAATGAGGGAAAATTTTAGATGGTTGAAGTTTTTCGTCCCACCCAATATGCATTGAAATTCCACATGATTATGCAAATTACCACGTGATTAAGAATTGCAAAAAAAGTACTCACTGCATTTCTTCCAATATCAGGATCTTCCTTCTGTGAAAACTGGTGGAGATTCGCTAATATATGCCTAATCTGTTCTCCGTCCAGTGATGCTCCATTTATCCGAACCGAAATCAGTGAAATACAAAACGTAAACAAACACAAGTTAACAAGCTCCGCCATGTTTCCGAGGGTCACGATAGAGCTACCAACGCAGTACACGAGAAGAGGACTCCAAAGTTTAAATGGGCCTTGTTATCTTTCCGAACCTATATGTCTTGTTCTGGTTACTGGTTAGGAATAATTATAATTTATAGTTACAGTAGCCTCTTATAAAATAAATTAGGCCTTTTACCGGGTCATTTTATAGCAAATATTCCAGAAATGCTGCATTAACGACGCCGCCTCAAAACGGGTGCGTTCCCCGTTCGGCTAGAAGCATCAGAGGCCGCAAACAAACATGTGTACACAAAGGCGCCACCCACAGATCCACCACTCCAAACCAAAAAAAAAATAATAATAATAATAATAATAAATTAACTTGCATACCAAATCTACAACTTCAAGTATTATTTTAAAAGTGTTATATACTACAGAGGGTCTTCTCGTTTCAATGATATAAATAATATCCTCTGCATGACCATGGGAGTCTTCGATGCAGACTTCGATGAATATTATTTTATGTGATTAGTCGATAATTAACAAATGTGACCCAGACAAGTATCTATTGATTGCATATAATAATCAAACGCTATAGTGAAAAAAGAAGAGATAAAATATAATTTTATACCGTTTAGCACGATGAGGACTCGATGAGGCTGCAATCAAACAGGCGTGCACAATGGCACTATCACCAAATCTGCAACTTCAAGTAAAAACATTTCTGTGATACTCTATATTAGTATTGAGTAAATATCCACAGATCCTTTAAGGGGGCACCGAATAGCACAGTGGGCTAAACCGCTGTCTGCAATCCTATGCCGACCGTGGGAGTCGAGGTCCCGGGTTCGAGACCCGATCAGGCCACGGGTGTTATGATTGTGAATTACAATTGTAATCCGTTATAATTGTAATTCTTCGGTGACTCTGCAGTGCTGCCCAACTGAGTAACAAGGCCGGGCGCTGTGTACTACTGTCTATGGTGGTATGCAGGATAAAGAACCCTTGGGATTTATCGATAAGAGTAGGGAGGAACCCTGGTCCGGGCCTTCTGTTCTGGCGCCCATATCACCCGAATGGGTTGGGTGGAGCCGTAAAACCCCATCATTGTTTATGTAAGCAATCTTGCATTGCATGCTAATGTGACCAATGCATTGTCTCAACCAGAAGGTTGGCGTTAATGGTCGACTGGCAGAAAGGACGAGTCAGCAGATGGGCTTCAGTGTATTTTTTTTGAAGGAAATCTATTCCCGCAATACCATGTGTTTCAGAATAAAGTTCCGGTCAGATCCGGTTTTTGTCTCCTGCCTCGTGGCCAAGCGTCCGTTGGTAGGTCGGCAAAGCTTCTTGGGCTAGCTGGACAGCAGCACCGTCACTGGGTTTTCTCTCAGAATGTAACCACGTAAGGATCTGGGGTGAGGCCTTTTATAGGAGTGGCGAGGAGACAGACCCGTGACTGACCGAAAATGGCGCGCATTATTATCGAAGGGCAAACATTCATTAGTTTCAGTACTGGGGCGTAAATTCGTATTTGTAATTGACAATGGGCCCCAAACCAACTTAAGGTCTGACTTGAAGCATCTCAGACGGGATGATGAATGTTGGTAAGAAAGTTAAGAATTAAAATCCCACCGCCAGCATATGCGGGCGGCAGAAGACAAATACGATGGATAAATATGAACTGTTATCGAATATATACTGGCGGTTACTGTCAACATGCATGTATTATGTAGTATTATTTATAATAATGTAAACAATGCTTTGCCATGGTATTTTGTTCACTATGGAATGATCCGGACTCTCACACAAGATATTTAGCATGCATGTGCCGTAATTAATTGCTGCAACGCTATAGTCATAGCTGTTTGTGTTAAGACGGAAGTGTAGAGAATAAATGTGTAATTATCAACTTATGATACTAACAAAAAATCTACGCATCTTTTCTTCAGAGTAATAGTGAATACACATAATTGAATCAATTTGAACATCATTTAATAATGATTAAATATGTTAAGGGCATCTTCTGGTTGAGACAATGCATTGGTCACATTAGCATGCAATGCAAGATTGCTTACATAAACAAATAAAGTTTTACACCATGGTTAACAATATTCCGAATATATTATGGCATCTAATTACAAATGATCATAATTAATTTGTTATTCAAGCGATATAAATTAAGATAAACAACACTCATCGAGTGAAGTGAATGCACACGATTGTGAATATCATGAGTGAAAATTAAACGATTTACGACGCTGTGACGTAATTTCGTAATTATCAAATTATTTGAAGATAACAACCAAAATAAAAAACAAAATCGTCAAGATAAGAGGCTACCTTAACTATAAATGATAATTATATTCGGGTACAAAGCGCGGTTTTAGAGAAAAGAGCCTTTTTGCAACACATTACGCAAGGTTGAAAAATCCCCATTACTTGTAAACATACTTTTGAAACTCCCTGTACATGTATCACTAATTAATGATTAATGATAAGAATCTGATGATCGTTGATAAATGCAGTGTTGACCTGATTTATTTCATTGATCCAAATTAATTATGTATCAATTGATGTATTACAGCTGGTTGACACAATTAATAGCAATTATGAGAATTAATGATCATATACTAGTACTGGCCAATTTTATTGCATGTAACTATAATGAATGTTTCAACTTCCAAGGAGTAAGTGGGCCATTTTTCATGCTATCACAAAGATAAAGAGGACAGATTAATCTGATAAAGAGACAAATTAATCTCACAAATCCGGTCGTCATAAGTCATTCACTTGTTCAACTATTGATACTTTGAACCGACTGAGAAATCATGCAGGAAGTCGTACACTATATCCTCATCAACTTGACTACTTCTTAAAGGTCATGGGTCACCATCAACACATATTGTGAATCGTAGAAATACTGGGCATTATTGTAATTATATCATAATTTCATTGACTTCCTATCAGCATGGTGATATGAGTTCATTGAGTGCATTTGTAGATAGACCTGAGAGATAAGATAAAAGCGATGAGCTGAGATGAACTTTATTATTGTTAGGAATGATGTTCACCTGGCAATGGATTACAATATCAAAAGGCATTGGGGAGAAACGTCATAATGCATGCACCGGTATTAATTAGGAGTGCATTTAATCATACACAAACAAGTGGAAAAGTGAGTGGAAAACATGTAACAGGTAAATACAAAGAAAATTAAAACGTGAAAAAAAAAAAAAAAAAAAAAATTCCCTGAGAAATCTACTATACACTTACATGCACTAAAATGATCACTTAAATGACAAGTGGGGTGCTAAATGGTGCCAAGGACGTGTAAAATAGAACCGGATTAAAGAACCCAATGGTGCCGTACAGGCTGAGTGGCCACAACAATGTGATTCGCGCAAATGAAACGGCTCAAAAGAGCAATAATATTAAAAGAGATGTTAAAATGATAAAAGAAATAGAATATGAAATTTAATTATTTTATATATCCTGGAAGTTCAGTTCTCTTTCCCCATCCGACACAACTGAAGAGCACTTAGAGCAGACAAAGATTGAGGAAATTAGTGCTGCAGATCCTTGTGAAATTCCCTCAACCTACAAAGACAATAGAGGCGCTAAGAGGCATTCTTC
>KB312231.1:15904-29635 GCA_000328365.1 Capitella teleta | reverse complement strand
TTCAACAACCAATGCACCAATTTCTGCGCAGAACGAAACATCCAGTAACTTTAGTTTTGGACAGCACTGCATCACTCTGAAAATAATTGAATAATAATTTATATTTAATTTGCATATAAAATATTTGCAATTAAATATTACTCCAATTCCGAATCAAAATCAAAGTAATAATAAAATCAGTTTATTCGCATGCAATTAAGGGTGTCAGTTTCACAAAAAACAAAATGAATAAGTAAAGGAGATAAATCTGAACACAATAATTAAATATACCGCATTGTCTTGGTTACACGCAGTGCGCTAAGGCAGAGGCCCAGAGCATGTCAGTTTCACTTTACATAGTCGCGCTCTCCGCAAACATCCCTTGTAAACCCGCAGGAAGCGCTTCGGCGCGTGGCCCATAGTTATCATATGTAATGCTTATAACAAGTCTGCCTAGCCAGAAGAGCCTGCATGGCGTCAGTTCAATTAAAGATACTCTGCTTGGTATTTTGCTTACATCATTAGAGATCGAGTGACACCAACCATTAACACCTGAGGAAGAATTATTTTTCCCCTGTATTAATACTGTAGCTAATAAGAGGGCGACCTACATATCATGGGTTGCATGGCTGTGTGTTGCTGTGCGTGGCTGTGCGTGGCTGTGCATGGCTGTGCATGCTCTGAGTTGAGGCTGCGCATGAATCACGCTCTCTTCCATGGCTGCTAATTGATTCAATGTTCATCAATAGAGATCATTTGAAGCAGCCTCATAAAGTCTTAGTTTGTACATTTCCAAAGCATGGCTGCTGATAGTATATAATGAAATACATTGTGTCTTATGGGCTTATAATCTTCACTCATGCTGTTGGGGAAAAAATTATTGTGCTGATAAGGAATTCGCCTGCAGTTGGGAAAAAAAATATCCTGCTGAAAAGGAGTTTGACGCTGAAATCGACAAGCAGCGAACTGTCTGTGTGTAGCAAGCCGTTTTTTTTTGTTTTTTTTTTTTGGGGGGGGGGGGGGGGGTTCAAAACTGATACCTTGGTGCTAGTGGGCGTGTACATAAATTAGTCAATTTCTGGTTTGAAAAAGGTCTAGTGCGCAATTAATTAGGAGGGTGCTTATAACCAAGACACTAATTACGGTACATGTAGTACATGATATGATATGATATACATAATTGAGCTTTCATAATCCTCCTTATTTCATCATGTTTATTATGAATATCTAAGAGTGTAATTCAATTTCATGACTAAATTTAGAAAAGTTAATTGTAAAGATAACAATATAAGAATAAACTACAAACCGTTCGATTGTATGGACTCCAACTTCTGAATTTCCCAAAATATCCAGTTGCTCAAGAAGAGGACAGCACGCAGCCAGTGCCTCCAGATCCTGATCGCAAACAGTTCTGGAAATAAATTTTGGAGTCTTTATAGATCTGAAAAAGATATTTTAATCAAACCTGTTGGCTGTTATGAATACTTTTTTCAGTTGTCGACAATTTTGGAAGAGTTCCAGGAAGCAGCCAGAATTTGACTGGAGATTGGAGCTGGAATAAATTTTGATAACTTAAATCAAAGGCAATGACATATCCATGTTTGGCTTACCACCATCCCAAATCAATTTCTTCCAGACGACGACAGTTTTGCGAGAGGATTTTCAAACCGCTTGAGAGTGACCTTGCTCTCCAAAGGTCAAGGCATCTCAAGTTTCTGTGGACACAGGATATAAAATAGCAAAAAATCGATCTTTTGAGGGCACGATTTACAAGTATTTGCATAATTAAACGCAATGACCATAAGTATGAACACTAACTTGCAATGAGCAGCTAATTCTCCAACAACCGCATCAAAGTCATTCACATTGGAACATGAGCCAAGATTGAGAATTTCCAACTGATTACATGACCTACAGATACCGGCGTTAATTATTCACAAATGTGCATAAATTATCATACCTAATGATGGCAATAAGTGCATGAATGTCAATTATGCTGCGATACAGATTGATTGAGCGTAATAGACGCAAGTGAGATACGTGCGCATAGCCAAAGTTATCAACATTGCTGCAGCCCTGCAGGTCCAGCTCTGTTGATGAATATTCAAATCATGCTATGAATATTCATGATATTATGTTGATTACCTATGATATTAGGGCATGATTTGCATATTGCCTTGATGACATCATTGTTGACAAAGCTGCAATTGGCCAGGCGCAGGTTTTTCAGGTGAATATTGCAAGTCAGCACTAATCTGAAATAGTTGAGGAATGATAAACGTGAAGGAAAGGAAGCTGGCATAGGAGTTGAAATATGGAACTGAGAAAAGAGAGGAAATGTTTAATTACCGAGTGAATCCTTCAGCAGTGATGGAACGGAAAGCTCCACACCACGAAAGATCAAGTTTCTGCAGGTGACGACAACGGCAAGATAAATGCGTCAGCATATAATCATTCACCTGTAAACATATGCAAATTTATGTAAATTTATGCAAAAATTATGCAAAAAATTCCAATATGAAAATTTATGCAAATGTTTCATACTTACTCGGGTCCAATAAGGCTGAAGGTTGAGCTCTTTGAATTGTAACGGATCACAGCAATGCTTGTAAAGTAAACTGCAATCAAACAAATCAACAGGTTGAGACAGCTAAACAAAATAAAAACTCACTGACTGACAGTTGCAAGGCGGCACAAAGAAGGCAAATCAAGGAATGAGAGAATTTCTTGGATCACTTCTCCAGGTAGAAGGTCAAAGTATCCGTTGTCAGAGATATCCAATGCAGCAGATAATCCGTTGATGTCCTGCAGGTGCAGTTTGGTCAGTGTCTCTGTAATGCTTTCTATTTGCTCCTCTTCCAAACACTGCGTCTCGTTCTCTTTCAAAACTTTGCGTCTGTAGAGTTCATCAATGTCTGTGCCTTCGATGCTGCTGTAGAGGTCATGATCCGGAATGATTCCACTGAGTCTCACTGCATCCAGTCCAGTGTAATACCCGCATAAAGAAGAATTGAACTCAATTCGTAAGATGCTGAAAACAGCATTTGGAAATTTGGGATTAATAATGAGTTGTTTCTGAGGACGTTCTGAAGGTAGTCGATGATTATGAAGTGTGACAGAAGAAAGCATCAAAACTGGGTTCAATATAATAATTATATGGTGTTTAATTAAGTTGACCTGGAAGCAAATCTGTTATTTGTCATAAATATAAATATTTCTGATCTGATTGATGTCATCTCTATTTACACTTCTTTTTCTGTTTTTACCGCTTAGGGGATTAGAGGTCCTCACTTATAACTCAGCTACTTAACAGCACAAATCTCAAAGGAGTGTATAAGAATTGAATCTAAATAATAATTGACTTACTCCGTGGAAAAAGGACATCTTATCAGATTTGGAGAGAAGCATCGTGATCCATCTACTGCCTCCGGAAATCCTTCCCACAGAACAAACCATCGCACATTCAGCTGTCTGTCAGGAAAAGAAATAGAATGAACAAAATCTTATTCAGTGATTTATTTAAAAAATCAAATAGCGAACTTTTTTTCAGAAGCGCCATTTCCATTGAAGTTCTTTGATTGGTTGTCACAGGCCAGGATTCGCACAACTGCTCCAGGGTTATATGTCTCAAAAATTTCAACCTTTGTTGGAAACACTTCACGCTCAAACCAAAGCTCTGGAATTCAGTGGATATGAATATTGACAAATTCTTATTGTCAAAGATTCTTTTCTTCACCAATAAAATCTTTGGATGTAAAATTTCGAGGCGTTCGTTTGATTTGCTTCCTGGCAGAGGGAGCGGACTCCCACCACGTACCATAAGTGCGCTGCAAAAAAATAAAATGATCTATCAATGAAATTATTCATCACTGCCATTGTTTCTAGAAGATCCAAGAGTATATAACATCTTAAAAGTGACCTCGTCTCAATTTAGGAGAGATGGTGGCCAAGTGGTTTGCATGCTCGCCTCGAAAGGGCTTGGCGATGGCGACTGGAGGTTCGAAGTCAGCCACCAACCTTGTGTCCTTGGGTAAGGCACTTAACTCCTGCTTATCTCCTCAAAGTAGTCTTAGCCTTAGTTGATTCAGAGGATAAATAAGCAAAAAAAAAAAAAAAATATTAAAAATATAATAATGTAAACGCCCTTAACTGATTACCGGATAACTAACTGAGATGAATATCTGTTCTCCTGGTCAGAAGATCTTATGTGTTCACAATTGAGTAATTCACAAGACTGTGTGGCAATACTTAAGTGTGTGAAGTGTGTGTATTATGACAGCATTACTACAAGTCAAGTCAGAATGGCCATAGATATGAGTCATATGACCTTAATCTGAATCCGTGAAAATAAATTAGAATTGAGGTTAAACTGATCAGTTTTTGAATGTCCAAATATATACGATAGTCGTGATAGATGCTCACTAATGGTTTATGTCCCTTATCAATATCGACTCTTGAAATCATTGTCCAGTGCTTCCCGCTAGCATGCATTGTCGATTACTGAATAGTCCAATAGTAATTTACTAGTAGGAGGGTGAATTTTTCAGGCATACCAGTGCCCCTGCCACTTTGGCACTCAGCTACCCTCAACTTTCTCAAGTTATCTCAATCAGAGTCAATGCATCTGAAAATTTCTCACTTTCCTAATACTAATTGTTACCATTCAATGATTAATAGGCCTACATTATAATTAATTATTACCAAAGATATTCGCATCACGAATTATAATCAGCTAAACAATGTTGTCAATTTGTCATTGAAAATGTTTGTTTAATTCAGAGTAATAGAATTTACTCACATAGTACCCATGCTGATGGTACTGATGAAACTCACTCATCAGCGCTCATACTGATACTGACACAGTGACTGTGACATACATAGTATCATAACTAGGGATGCACGGAATTTTAAATTTGCCGGAACCCCAGAACGAGAGTTCCGAGAGGTTTGTTCCGGCGGGAACGAGAACCTCATATAAAAATTATAAAAAAATGCTTGCAGTCAAAATGCCTGTCATCAAATTCATATGTAAGCTATTAACTTAATTGAAAGAAGTTGCAACCATGGATATGTTTCATGCATCTTTTATTGATTATTTAAATTATTGTTGATTTTATTTTGATATTTGGTTCATATTGATTGCAAGAAAAACCATTTCCACATTAGTGGAGGTAAGGCGGGATCTTTTGTCCTCCGCCACGCTGCCAGCAACTGACAAGGTTCTATCGCTGTCGACGCTGCTGGGTGGATGATACTAGTACTAGTACTAGTAGTAGCCAGCTGACATGCAATAATTAGTGACATAGCAGCGAGACTTACCAAAACAGCAGCTTGAGCAAAATCTCCACAAATCGGGTAGATGGAACTTGGGCCAGTAATGTTGGATGCTGTGTAGGACATACTTGCTTCACTGCCATATTGAGAGCTGTAATCGCCAACATCCTTGGCCCACTGTTGGTAAATTTTCACCTCGGATTCCATGTTTACACGCAGACTTCTACTTCCGCTTAAAGAAAAATACACCCTAACGTTCTCTACTAAGCCATGCCCATCATGGTATTGCGTTCTTGTCATTTTTCATTAACGAAAGCAGCTTGAGACCTCGAGTAGAATAAGCTTACTAGTTCTATTGTTTTCGGCGATTATTAAAATAAATTCGGCATGCTTTTGCAGATGTTCGAGTTGCTAAATGCGTTATGACTTCAGCTTCAAGAATAAAGTCTCATCAGTGCGTTATGATCAAGCATGTCAGATAATGTTTTCTCAGAAAATACGATGCAATTTAAATTTTATACTTGACTGAATTTACAGAGCTGTTCTACTGCTGACAGTAAGATAATTATTTTGAGCATTATTTATTTCAGTCATTACTGCAGCAAACCTAGCAATAAATAATTGATAAATCAAGAATTTAAATACCAATACCCACATGTGAAATTCTCATCATTACTTTTTCATTGAACATGTACAAAAAATGCAATATAAGTTCAAATAAAGAAAAGAAGCAATTGAGCAAATGAAATTCCACAAAATTTATTTTTCGTCATCATTATCTTTCTTTTTACTTTCTTTGCGCACGACAACAAACGTTTCATTGATCAATTCAAGTGCTCTCATAGGCGGGTTCAGCGTACTCTTCTCTTTGCTATAATATTGCAAATCAACATATTTCGCCAGCTGAGAGCGAAGAGTGTCGGCCAGGCCTGGACTCTTGTCCTGTAGCTCATTGTGATGCACCTGAAAAACACGTCAAAATATGTTAAATTGGAAATCTGCAGATCTAAGACTGAATTGGGTGGGTCAGAAGAAAAAAATCAAAAAAGGAAAAGCAACAGCAATGACCCCCATGACCTTTGACTTCACAGGTGCTATGACTGACAGCAGTGGATGAAACAAACCTGAACAACGGCGATTCCTCTGTTTTGAAGATTTCTGATCTTAAACTGACACTGGCCGAGCAATCGCCCAGCGTGCTGACTCTTTTTGCGCACGTATTCATTCTTGTGAATTATTATTACAGCAATTCTGAAAAGAGGAAAAAATATTCAATCTGTGAAATTGAAAAATAATATAACTCTCCGAATTTCACACACAGTATTGTCATGATCTCATCTTTTAAAAATCTCATAATTATAAATGGTATTTTATGTGTGGAGCAAAATCCAAATAAGATCTCTAAAAGGTTTAAAATAGTTTAAATATAAACTAGAAATCAGAGGTACTGACTGCTGAACTCTGTCTGGAGAAGTAAACGGGACAATTCGCCTCTTTGCATCCACCGCCATCCCTTGATCTGCAAGGGAAAAAAAAGATGTAAATAGTACATTTGCAAAAATTATATAAAATGAGCTCCTGTATTGGGAAATTAGGATCAAAATTTATTCATACCCTTTAATTATGCATAATAACTAAAATATCTGACCAATAACGAAAGGCAGCAGAACATAATCCCCAGACAACGGAGGCAGGTTCAACTGGTGCACCAAAGTGTTTCGGATGATTGACTGCCATTTGCGATGCGACGAATCATCTGAAATATCAGCATGGAAGATTTGTTTAACAGATTTGATGATCGACTCACATTTCAAGGCTTGGTATATGGTATTCTGCTGATCAGGGGAGGGCGAGATGCCCATGTGAGGCGCCTTAGACTGACGAAACGCTTGCTGCAGTTCCAGGAAATGAATCAACGCCTGATGACGAATCTTTGTGTCTTCAATTTCTGAGGAAGAAGAAGAATTTAAATATAAATTAAATAATTGAATAAATAAAAGTTCTGATTCCTTCGTCATCAATTTGATAGGATTAAGAGTACCTTTGATGCGTGATAAGAATGATGTGGTGAGGACATTGCGCAAAGGGTTAACTGGAAAGCGCTGGATGTAAACAAATGAAGCGAGTAGCTCCAGCAGTTGGTGTGGCTCAAAGCGTTCCCACTTCTCCTGCAGGTAGTTCTCTGTTTCCCAGAAAAACTCCAAATGATTGCGAGGAAGGAATCCCATTTTTCCAAAGAATCGCAGAGTGTAAAAGAGTTCATGAGGTTGGTATTTGCTGATGTTGTTCTGAATATCTACGGCAACAGCATTAAAAAGACTCTCGTTGAAATTCTGTGTTTGTAGCATGTAATCCATAGTCAACGCTATCAAACCCTTGCGGACATCGCAATTCCGACGCTCTATATATCGGCACAAAACATCGAGGAAATAACTCGCGCTGGGAGAGAAATTAAAATGCACAAAAGCGGTGAGAATACTGTAGAGATGGTCTTCAGTAAGTTTGTGACGGTTATGCCAAGTCCACTGGTTAATGATTGATAGAGGGTCATCAAAACGATAACGCCCGAGGATCAGACATCGTGAAATCGTGGCAATGTCCTCAGCTTCCATTTTATCGATGCATCGTCGCAGCTGAATATCCAGTAAGTTCCAGATATATTGCTCTTTCTTTGAGGCGTATAACATGGCACGGTACACGCGACTGATACTGGAGGCATTGATCTCCAGGTACTGTGTCCCCAGTTGCACCCACGCCGCGGTCGCCATGTCATGAGGGCAATGCACATCTTCGCTCACGGCACTGATGATCTTACACAAATCAGTAATCGTGAAAGCGCGATCTGCCATGCGTACTTCCATCTCATCCTGCACGCTGCCCATGAGGTCAGTCAGGCGTAACTGATTCATACTTGACATCAACCTCAAAAGCATATCGTTAGAGAGGGCACAGATACCACGCGTAGCAGTCAAGCACAACTCGTTTAGAATTGCCTGCTTAATGAATGAGTCAACATTGTCATCTGATCTGGTTTTCATGATGCTCAAGCGCTCAATGGCGACGGCGGATGAGAACGCACTGACGTCATCCCCCGGTACCTCCAGAATTTTCATCACTTGTCTCAGAGTCGTGCATTTCTGGAGTTTGTGCTGGAATTCAGCATCATGCTGTGAGATTCCAGCAACAGTTCTTTCGGAGGGATAAGACATAGTGAGAGGGAAGGAAGCCTCGTCCAACCGTCTGATCAGCATGGGCAGTTCTTTGATGCTGATTCCATCCTGCACCATCAGGGAGGAGTAGCCCAGGATTCTCCGGTGCGATTTGTCATAATGACGGCTGAATGATCTCAGAATGCCTCCAGAAGAACGAAGCAGAAAACGTGTAGGAGAAAGACACGACATCTGAAATTAAAATAGGTTTAAGTTCAGGAACAACCGATGAGAACATTGGTGATTGGGCGATTGGCTGTCATTACTTCGTTTGCACAGTGAAAGTTAAACTAAACTTCATTACCTGTCTAAATGCCATGATTAGGCTTTACTCATTTAGGTAATTAAAATTCATTAATTAGCAGATGGTTAGGCGAAGACAGATACTATCACAACTATGATTATCATTATGATATTCATATTCATGATATTGAGATAATTTTGCAGAAAGATTCAAAGAACATCAACATGATCATGTTACATTGAGAAATAAGAACAATGAATATGATCTGATGAAAAATATTAACGAGTCACTTTTGCTTACAAAAATTAATCATATACGAAAATTTATACATCAATATATTATATTATTCAATAATATTATGAGTCATCAGGGTCATCGCTTACTACGCATATTGATAATCATAATGATAATTCACTGTCATTGCGAGTGAGCGATAACGAGTGAAGCATCACATTTAACGTGACCAAGGGTGAAGATGAATTGAATAATCTACTAATCAATTTACCTAGTGCAAATTTTACACGAAAGCGTTCATCCTAAATTGATTATCATTACTTGATAATTCTCCAGTCCGAATTTCGTCCCAAACGTGACCTTTCTCACACACGCGCGCATAACATAAATATGCGTCTGCTACAACAACATGCAACTTTTATATTCTAGAGGTACACGCTCGTCGGGAAAAATCGATACTTTATTCTGCTTCAGATTTAGATGGAGGACAAGAGTGTCAACGTACAAAAATAAAGTATGCGGTCAAGAGCTTCATGACACCACATGTACATACCGTAGAAGTACTAGTATTGGCGAGGGATTTAATTTGGGCAATTTGGCGAATTGAATAAAAATCTAGAAAACGGCAAATATTATAATCGCCAATATTAGCATGTGTACAGTACACATATGCACGTAGCATATATATATAGCCAATGAAAATTCTGACACTTCCTTATTTGTCAACTGCACAGACCCATTCATTGTTGTTAAATTGTTCATAAATTGAAGATTCAAATTCCTTCTCGCATTCTTTTCCCAGCACTAGCCTTGAAACCACTCTGAAACCTGTTATTCGTTGGATAAATTTTGGGATAGCTTAGCTAAGCTATAAACTTGCTAATAAACTACGTTGAGTGGGCGAATCTGAATTCACAAACAGTAAGACAAAAAATTGCGGACCTCCTCGAACTGTCGAGTGCCGAGGAAGTACACAAATCCTGATTATACTATTATTAAATGATAACATTCCATATCAGTAGAAATATGGCTTAAATGTGTTGTAGAACTACCTTATATTCATTTATACATGTATATAATGTGAAGGCAGGATTGCATGCTGTATTTCATGGTCCAAATGCTCCATAATTGTACAGTGCCTGCGTTAATTGGTTGCACGAGTTTGCCTTCTTGGAATCTTGGATAATAGTAGACTAGAATATGACACGATGGATAAAATATTCAGAATGAAATATAGATTTATTCATTTTGGAATATAATTGTGTACAACAGCTTTGAATAGTGACGTTACAAGCCAAATGCTAATAAGAAAAAAAATAAAAGATAAAACAACAATTTCTATAGCTACATGTAGGGTGTACATAAACTACATATACAGTGAATTCAAATTGGGGATATACTTGTAATATTGTGCACATATTCCCAGGTTTTAACAAATGCATGAGTGAGGACATGATTATATTATATCGCATCGATCTATTTTAAAAATATTTTCTCAATATGAGTCCATGTATAATTATTTAGTGCAATAAAACTATATCAGTATACAATAATGTACATGTGCATGTTTTATCATGAATTGATATAGGCTTCCTGTAGAGCTAAATCAACAATACTAAGAAAACAGGGAGTCTACTAGCAAAAGGAGCTTGTGTCATATGGTATCTTTGTTATTATCAAAATATCTCATATCCAAAATCATGTTTTCATTATTCTGTTGCATCTGAATCTCTTTCATGGAAATTAATATAATGTGGTTTTTCTTGCTCCTTTCCTTACTGTTTGCAATATCAGAATATGCTGTTCTCCATATAATTTCATACGGCAGTTCACGCATTTACATCGTCAGTAAGGGCATCGTCGAGTTTCGTCCAGAACAGTTCTTTAGCATGATGATCCTCTTGTACCCACTCCAAGTAGAGCTTTGTCTTTAGTATGTTGTGCAGCGTCTTGTTGATGCAGTTAAAGGGCAGAGGCTTTAGGATGACGGCAATGATGATGTCACGACCACTTTCAAACATTTCACTGCGAGCCATGCTCATCTCAAAATCACACCACTGGCTACGCACAAACTTTGCCGTCAGTACCAAAATCGTCTTCCTACTTTTTCTGATTCGATCAACGATAATCTCTTCAAGAATCTCCCCAGCAGGAAAGTCTCTGTGGTGAATACATAGCTTGTATCCCCTTTCTTGTTCTAGCTCAGGCAGAAGATTATGTCTTACCCAGCTGTAATCATCGTAGTCATAAGCAACAAAGGCATCATAGTCGTAATGAGTGGGATCTCGTGTTGCAGCCAAATGACGCCAGCCTCTTTGCACGATGTACCACCAATACCGAAGTCGCCAACGCTTCCAGTATATTACAGCAACCGCCGTCAGCGCAGAGCTAAACAGAGAAGTCACTACAACTGAAATTACAACAGCTCTGGTGTTAGATGGATGACACTGGCGTTCCAGGGCGGTCACATCGACCTTTGGCAGTGATACAGTGCCAAGAAAAGGGTGGACACAAGTCAACGAGTCTGCGGTCAGAAAAACATCTTTAGTTTTGTGAAACCATCGAACGAAATCGATGTTAAGACAGCCACATAACAGCGGATTGTGTGAAATGTCCACTACTAAAGGTAAATGTTTCATATTTGTATCAAATTGTTTGCGTGCTTTTCTTGAAATTGTGCCGATGAGATTACTACTCAGATTGAGCATCTTTAAATGGAGCAAATGTTGGATGTCCAAAGTGAAGTCAAGCATTTGGTTGTGGCTCAGGTTAAGATGTGACACCCGAGGTGAATCCAGGAGCATATTACGCGGCAATAAACTGATATTGTTCCATGACAAATCAACAACACGGATTTATGGTTGCCATGGAGATTAAACGAAGTTTTTGGTCTTGCGAGGTCCTCTCCCAGTCGGTTATGCCCAAGCAAGATGGTTTCCAGTGATGGAATATTCTGGAAGAAACTCACATTCAACTTCTGAATCCTTAAGCCTTGTAAATTCAAATACGAAAGGCGGTTAAGCCCTTCCATTATCAACTTTTCCATATCTAACACATTCATGTAACTGTTGTATGAAAGATCAACATATGACAATGCATTCCGAATTTCAGTGAAGTCGGAATGTTGCATAGTCATTTTGCTGTTCGACACGAAACTGCCTTTGAAATGAGACATAGTGAACATTTCTACAGTACAGCAAAGGTTTGACAGGTAAGAAAGGGAAGTATGGTTTTTTCCTCCAAGCAATGACAGACTGTGACTGCCTGCAAGTAAAGCCCCGATAAATATCCTCTTGTTGCGTTCAACGTTGCACTCAATTGACAAGCGAATCTCCTCAGGCTCCCAAAATAATTCATTGACCTTGTATGGAATATGAAAAAAAACTTCTTTGCATTCGCTTTGGTAGCTCAAGTCCAATGAGTACATCTGCAGGAAAAAGAAAAAGGACACTTTTGTGATGGTCACTTTGGGAAATTTCATTGTGCACTTAGGAAGTTGATTCCGACTAAGGTCCAGAACTTTGAGTTGTTCGAAGATAAGATGGAAAGTAGGCATAATGCAGTAGATGTCGTTGTTACTAAGGTTGAGGACACGAATGTTGGATGCATTGCAGCGACGAAACACTTCAATGGGATTAAAGTAAGTCTGCTCAGGGCTTAGTCCATATTCAAGAGAAAAGTGTGTTAGGTCCAGAGAGGTTAGGTTTTGAAGGTGGCACAAACTATTGGTCATCAGACGAGCAATAAAACTCCACTGCAGAGAGGTTTCAGACAAGGTCAGATGTTTCAGACTGGTTAATTGCGAAAACACATCAGCGTCCAGTTGTAGACGTATCCTGCTCTTGAATATTCGAAGCTTGGATGGATAAGCAAACGAGTCACTCGCCAGCGAAATGGTTGAAGTTCCATACTCATGGATGTGGTCCAGAAGAACCACTTCCAAGGCATTCAAATGGCTGAACGAGAGTGGAATGACGTCAGTTGAATGATCATCGAGGAGAAGAAGGAGATGGGTAGTCAATGGAGGCACATAAAATGACGTTGTATTAACATCACTGGTCGTACATGAAACGGTTGTCCCGTTGCATAGGCATTCATCTGGACAATCCGTTGCTTGTGCCCCATAGAGTAGAAATATGGCAGCTATACACGCATACATGATCGCCAATTGTTTCTTCCGAACTAGTAATGTATTTGTGTGCTTGTATGCCATCCAATTTTATATAGATCTTACCAGGAAGTAAACTACATGGCCACTTTTGGCAGTGCACCATAGAATAATAATAATTTATGTTCATGTACCAGTGTAATATGTAATTCAATGAATTTCCAACCTTGTGCCCCAGGAGAAATTTTGTAGCGTAATGGCTTTCTACCTGAATACCTGCAACCATAAAATCATAAAAAGTACACTGATAATAATGGGTATATCATCAGAGAAAAACAGATGCAGAGAGGGAAAACCATAACACGCGAAATAATTTCACATTCATTGTGAAAAGCATGTGATGCCAATTATTGTAACTGAAGAAGATATCATTATTGATTAGCTCGAATGTTTTCACCATCATTGACTTGGCATAGAGAGAGAGAGAGAGAGAGAGAGAGAGAGAGAGAGAGAGAGAGAGAGAGAGCATTTATTTGGCTATAAACAAACAAAAGTCGAAACACGATAGAGAATTAAGATAGTATGTATAGGTATTAATATTATAGTATATACATAATGATAGTGATAAAGGAAAGAATGGAATATTGTAATATAAATTATCGTGCAGTAATTTAAAGTGAAAT
>KB312231.1:1162-12569 GCA_000328365.1 Capitella teleta | reverse complement strand
GGGCAGTGAGGATTCAATGTAAATGCCGACACCCCTGTGATTTGAATTTGAATCTCCATGTAGGACTAGACGATAATCGTTTAGTTGAAGGAGCGACGCATCGGCACCTCCACCAAGCCAGGTCTCCTGTAGGCAGATTACATCTATTGGGCGAGAATTTTGAGTTATTATACTATTGAAGATTTCAATTTGTGGTAGTTTGGCTCTGAGACTTTATACATTAAGGCTGGCGATGGTTAGACTGTTTTGGGATGAGATCAAGTTGGAAAATTGATGGGTTTCAAATTACAGAGAGTCATGTCTGTTTATGGAATCGAGATCGAGATGAGTTGATTCTGTTACAACCTTGTTTAAATTTAGATCATTGAGGGGACCAAAATTACTCCGGATGGAAGCAGCACTATCGATTAAGTATGAGCAGTTCAAGATGGAATTTCGTGATATGACTAGCTCACGAAGATAAAATAAGGTGAGATGATATAGGAACCCATTCAATCTATTAGTTCTTTGAACTTTATTCACACTGATCGACATTTGCCGTTTTGTGTTCACAACATTTTACTTCGTTTTGGTTCCCTTATTCCAGTGTTCTTTTTTCTTTTTTTCTCTCTCTGATACGTGAAAAATTTATTCCACACAATAATTGTTGGTGCTAAATTGGATCTGAAAAACGGTTGTAAGTGCAAGTCTAGCTAGATCCTTTGACTATTCATCTTGTGAGTATCAGGTTTCAAATCTTGCAATTCTAAAATTGAACGACTCAAAAAGTATTAAAAGCACTTTTAATTTATTATTTAATAAAAGTAAAAATAAACAATTTAAATTACTCACACGCCTTACTTCAAGAAATGAACTAAAGACATACAGTACCGTATATAAGTCTTGGAAGAGTCAAAGCCAGCATGACGAAAGGACGGAGTTGAGCTTATAACAGACAGACAGACAGTGTGGTAAAAAGCAAGAAGAAGAGTAAACAGTGAATATATAACTTAGGAGACTGGCGCAATGGCTTTTCGGCCGCTGGCACGCTAGCCACCTGAAAGAAAGGGAAAATAAAGAAAAAGAGGAGAAAGAAAAAGAGGAGAAAGAAAAAAACAAACAAACAAAAAAAACACACACACACACACACACACACACACACACACACACAATACTCTATACTGTACTACAATACTTGTACAATACTTGATGTTTCATTCACATTCTTGATAATGTTTCAGGGGAGTACAATATTAGTTAGCCTTTCTCTATGTGATCAAAAACCAAATAAGATAAGAGCAGACACAGTGACCCCATTAAATCATATGGCGAATGTGCACATACAGTATAAGCATATGTTGGTTGATCAGTGAATCATATTACAAGTACTATGCACTGCCATTCCACGGAGCCACGTCGATTGTAATTTTACATAATTATACAGAATGCATCTTCCAGATAACTGATGACCGGACAGGATTTCAGTTTTACTGGTAAGTACGATCGTGTCAAAATCCGTACTGACTGGCGGCTTGTGGGCTGTCTATATCTGTGATAAATTTGCAACACATTTATATTTGTTCTTTCCATTGCTTTCTCTTCTTTCTCTTTTTGGCGCAGAGCCTGATGCTTCAGGCATATTGGCAATGGTTGTTCCTGCTAATTTATGTTGTATTTACTGTTTTTACTTATTTGTAACGTGTACCTGACTCCGTCAGTATTCCACTGATGTTGCTGAATGACCCTATCCTATTGATTCTGATATTCCGATTTATTATCTTCAATGAAACTTAACAAAACACCTCATCTCTGACATCTTAGAATAAATTAATCACAACATAACAACATCACCAGCCAATTCTTGATAATATGCCTTTTTTGGCACACCAATTGAAATATGCAGATCATTAATTGGCACGATACTGTAGTAGTTAAAATGCTTTGCAAAGCATGGGCACCTTTACTTTAATATTGCTGTGCATGATTTAACAAGAGGAAGTCAACGCTTCTCATTCACGATCTTCACTCATCCTAAAGGTATTGTAATCTTTATTTCAAAAGCTGCGTCAATAAGGGTTTATATTTTACTTCTTTGTCAGCAGATTTGAACGATGTCGGTTCGCTGTACTTTCGTGTTGCTCTATTTCATTCTGCTCTTTGATACTGAACCAGATTCAGCGAGCAATAAAAGCACTTGGGTGAAGAAGTGGCTGAGAAGCCACATCCAGGGGCCAGTGATGGATGGTGGCGGAAGTAGCAGACGACATCTGAATGTTCTCATTGACCATGGTAGGAGCGGGGAAGTCAATTAAGAACACGTGATCCCAACAGGTGGAACGAACATTGAATAGTGAATACCACTGAGAAGATAACTGGATTACAAATGCATACGAGATTACAAGTGGGATGTTCATGCTCGACATTAGTTTAGCAAAGTAAATTCGATTATGACTTGCATGGTTGAATTCAGAAGAAAAAAAAATATTTGTTCATTTTTTTAACCTCAAATAGCCAAGATTATAAATAGCACTCCGTGTGTCTGCCAGCCAATCACAACGATTGCCGTTTTGCTTCTCTCACGAGGTCTTCGTAAGCCAGTCATAATATTATGTGTTAAGAAATGAACTGTGGTATTTCGTTGAAATAGTTACATTTGTGGGTGAGATTAGACATGGAAGCAAGATGGCTGAAATTTAATTTGTCTACATTTCATATCTTTGGTTAAGTTAGAAAGTCTTTTTGGTGGAGTAATCCTAGCTGATCTCATTCGGAAGTCGATATTTATGCACACATCTAATATTGTAAATTGGCCTCAGCTCCGTTTCGGGAGAGTTATATAATTATGCTTCTGAATCGCTCGGCCAACTCCAATCTGAGCTTAAACATCCAAAAGTAGCTGGTAAATAAACTCATACCTGAACAATGCCTTTATAACGTTTTTGCTACAAAATTTATTGACCTAGTTTCAGCCAGTGAATAAGATTATATAAATTATAAATTGGTTTCAGGAGAAATGTGACTGTCCTGATATGCGGTCACATATTTGCTGGGTCAATTTACATATGCAGCTCATCTTTATATAGTCAATTATTAGGTCAACTTGTGCGTATCTAACCAAGATCAATTAACCATTAAAACTTGCCTAAGGCAACTGCAATGCACTCGCTATTGATTCCTTTCTATATTATCCATACATCATAAAGAATTACCTTGCCAAACATACTATAATAACCAAATTCCAACATATTGATGACACCCCTGGTGTCCGTAAAACGTCCCTCAGAAGTTTTTCGGTTTCTGACCGAGATTATTGGGATCAGAGTTAGTTCACTTGGGCCAGCAACATAGTACCAAGGACACTAGGTGTGTCTCGGTTGCAAGGGCACTAGGTGAGTCTCGGTTGCAATGACACTAGGTGAGTCTCGGTTGCAAGGGCACTAGGTGAGTCTCGGTTGCAAAACTGCGAGCTGAAAGACTGCGAGACTGCGAGAGTCTACCTTTCATCGTCAGCCGCGCTCTTTTATTCAATTTCTTATCAATATACATAACGTGCTTACGACGAACTTTAAGATTTAAAAACAATGAAAAGTTATCAGTATACTACCAGTCTACGTCAGCAATACTCTTGTGTAGACTGTTATATAATTCTCGGATACGGATCAAACTTTTAAATCTGCAATTTCCATTTCCTACTGCTATAATTATTTTTATTGAGTGCATGTAATATAGGTCGTGCGAGACCCAAACGCGCTGAGATAATAATGTTACTTCTTGTGTCCTCTTTCTTCCTTTTGTGTTTTTAAATAAAAGACGCGCATGGATGGAAAAATTAAATCATTTTATTTTTCGGATCAAAGAACCAGGTGACATCTTCCATAACACGATGTGTGTTTAAAATGAAAAAAAAAAAAAAAAAAAAATGGAGGTCACAAAATATCACACAGTAAGTACATGTGAAAAAACACGTACGTACAATGAAGAGGTATGCAGGGTTTTATATAATTATTTGTGTATCACAATCTAACGAGGCTAAATAAATAAGTAAATTGAGCATAATTATTGCACTAATCAACAGTATTGAGTGATATACATCTTCATTATTCAAAGTTATCTATAACTAGAGTAGCCTTGACAACGCCTCTTAATTTTGGCCATCAACCAAATGTTTAGTCATTCTCATTGCAATATGATGAGCAATAACATATAATGTCACCATACACTTCCCGTCGCATAATGCGATGCTGTGTTCTGAGTAAACATCGGCTAGGTGGATGAGTTGACCCTACTCAGCTTACGTCGCATCCCTTTTGATGATTTGGGACGATCGGTAACCACACTCTTGAATGAATGCACGGTGCTGTTCAAGGTCATCACTTTGTCATATCCTGCCCGGCCTCTTCGATCCAATCTGGTGTTAATATTATCCACTTGCTTTGATAGCTCCACGTATATCTGGATTACCCGGTTCTCCAGTCTTTCAACTGAGCGCATCAGTGCATTTTGCTGAACAAATGGAGTACTGTCGACATGATTCCAGGGGACGGTCAGCATCCATCGATTTGTGATATTGTCATACCGAATGTGGTCATCGACCAGACCGACCCATTTGAAGAACTTCTTGATGAATGGCACGGACTTGTCTATTTCGAGAGCCAAGCGCACGCTGCCGACACGCCAGGTTGTTCCTTCGCGGGCTTTGATAGCGGTGTAGGTATCAGTCATCATGGCGATGAGGAGGTTAAGGAGGATGATGGTTGACAGTGAGATGTAGCTCAGGTATGCGATCTGCATGAAGAGAAAACTTCCATTTGCAGCACTGTAGTTGCTTTCGAAATCATCTTCCAGGATGTCTTGTAAACCGAGCATTAAGTTGAAGGTTGTGAAGATCGTGTTCCACCGGGAGGTCGCATAGCCTGGTATAATTTGTAACAAAGCATTGAAAGCGAAACTGAAACCTAGCAGTACGAACGCATAGATGAAAAGAAAGCGAAATATGTCCTTTAGGACGATGTACTTGAGCATAATGGAGAATGCATGAACTTGCTCAAATCCTTTTGTGAAAGCTATGGTAAACATCCAACCAAGAACCAGAATCACAGCCACCAGGTAAACTTGCTCCCTGCTGGCTAAAACATAGAGCACAAACCACACAACAACCAGCACGATGAACAGGAATGCAGTGACCTGTGATAAGAATGCCAGAAAAATAGAAGCGATTGACCCTGCAGTGTATTTCTTAAAGTTCAATGTCGACTTCCCACGACACGCATGAACACCACCAGAACAGAGCGAATAGGACTCAAAGATGAGAATCAAGCCAGGCCACACAAGAAAGAGGACCATGGGCCACGGCGAAGGTGATTCATTACTCAGGTAGTTAGATTCATTCTCGAAGTATTCCGTCAGCACTGGTATGCTGTAGGCAGAGAAACAAGCCATGTACATAATGTGGATTAACATGAGGAGGCCGTACATCCACTGGTATACCGTCCAGTAATTGCTGATCAACTGCTTGATGGGGATCATATCCAATATATTAGTGGCTGTAACTTCGTCATCTAAGCTCACAATAATATCCAGAAACGTGTAATGAGTCTTCTCAACATCGTCCTTATCGCGTATCACCCCGACTGCGTTTAAAGCATGATTTGACTTCTTCACCCGTTCTCCCGATTTGACTTCCAGCGATGGCGCTAAGTTAGTAACATCAAAATCATACCCTGTTAGACCTTGAAGCTTGTAGACTTCTGGAGTAGATAGTAGGTTATGCAGCATGTCAATTGAACCAAGAGATCCCGCATAGCTAATAACGTCCATGCCTTCTTCGTTGTAGATCTCTGATGTGAGTTGCACCATAGCTTGCTTCTGATAAAGAGTGTACATCTCAGAATCCTCATCTGGTAAATGGAGGTCGTTCATGATACTCCACCAGCGAGTTGCCTCTTGTACAATGGCATGATAAACTGAAGTGAAGGCGTCCTTCTTGTGAGGTTCCTCCGTGAAGATCTCACACATTTCATGGAGAATGGTGTTTCCCTCGTTGTTCCGGATCGCCAGGTCAGATCCGTTTCGGATAAGAAGTCGAACACAATCAGCATTACCCTTCTTAGCACAGATATGCAATGCAGTATCTCCTTCATTGTTCTGCTTATCAATATGTAAACCTTTCCCTGGTTGGCAAAATATGTTTAATAGTGCTTCTAAAGTATCACCATGACTTGTCTTTGCTGCAGTATGCAGTGGCGTGTCGCCCAGGTTATTCGCAATCATAGGGTTAAGATTGCTGAGCGAATCAATCAAATTGCTGAATCCTTTCTTAGCAGCAATATTCAACGCTGTGTTTCCTTTGAGATCCTTGGCATCAACGAGAGCCCAACTTGTTGTCTTCACCATGACTTCTACAAGAATCTTCACCATTTCTGGTATAGTCTCAATTGACAGTGCGGCAACATGCAACACGGTGCATTGTGCTTTATTGCGAATGTCCAACTTAGCTTTCTGTATAAGGAGTTTAACTGTTTCGATGTGGCCATATTTAACCGCTAGATTTATTGGTGTATCTCCGTCCAGGTTCTCGTGGTTTACATCAAAAGTGCTGATGAAATTCTGGATCACCTCTGTGCGGTTCATCCTGGCCGCTACGTGGAAGTAAGTGTTGCCATTCTGATCCACGGACAATGGGTCGACACCGATATCAAATAAACACCTCAGTTTTCCAATATCTCCTTTTGTGGCTGCTACATGCAATGGAGTTCGTCCAGGAGGAAATCGGAACTCTTTCTTTTTGCTGTAACCTAGTTTTAACTGGTAGAAATGCACCAGAGTCCGGAGAAGGAACTCATCCTCTAAGTCAATTGCAAAGTCCCAGATAGTCCTTCCCATCTTGTTCTTACAATCCATGTTAGCGTTGTTCTCGATAAGAATTCCTAAGCAAGACATGCTTTGACTGCTGACAGCGTACATCAGTGGGGTGTTTCCGCTGTCATCCGAATCATCAATTAGGGCTTTATTTTCTAACAAAATCAACACAGATTCGTCATTATCGTGGAAACAAGCCATTTGGAGGGAAGTCTGTCCTCCGGGAATCTTGACGTTCACATCAGCTCCATGTTCAATCAGTGTTTTCAGAATGTCGACATATCCAAGAGCGGATGCGAGAACAATCGGGGAGACAAGACCGAGTTTTCGCCTCTGATGGATATTTGCCTTTCCTTCGGTGATCAAAATCTTGACCAATTCTGGGAATCCATAGCGAATAGCCCAGTAAAGAGGAGTAGAACCTTTGTCATTCTCACAATGCAGATCAGCTTTCAGTTGAATCAACCTCCGCACAGTTGAAATATGATTATTCCTAGCAGCCCACAATATCGGTGTATCATTCTTATTGTTTGTCGTGTTCACGCTCACTCCCAAGCCAACCAACAACTCAATGATCGGAGTGTTTCCAATTACAGCTGCGATGTGAATACTTGATAAATGTCTCGGTCGCTGCCCTTCCATCTCAGTCAGCACCGTTTTCTCAAGGAAGTTGTTCCTCGCCGGTCCAGGCGTCAAGCGGTTGAGCAGGACCTTACAAAGTTCCACATTACCTTGTTCTGTGAGCTGGTGCAGCGCCGTCTTACTGCTTTGAACTCCTTTCACTTCGATACTGAACTCCTCCATTAGAAATTCTTCACTACAGTTTTTGATGAAATATTCCGCAGCGTGCATGGATTTCATCGCAAGTGAACGGTGAAGCACGGTAGATTTTGTGTGGACTTCACGTAAACACTCGTCGTTCAGAAGAACATGCTTATCCGCTATTTTGTTGCATATTCGATCACATGACTTGGAGTTATCTTCTTCTATTGCTTGGAACAATTCCTCTCTCAGCAGCTCAAGATCTTCTGAAGACACAGAGGGTTTTACGTGGTTCTGGACTGGAGTGGAAAATTCGGGAAGAATAGAGTTCTCAACAGTGTTCTCTTCTAATGAGGACAAAAATTGTGGAAGGCTGAATTGCTTTTTCTCTCGTTTCTGCGAATAAGAAGAGGGGATTACTCGGCTGTATTACATTCAACGTGCTTTAGCTATTTCAATGATGTGTTTTCAACTTATACTGAACTCCTCCATTAGAAATTCTTGTGAACGGTGAGGCACGGTAGATTTTGTGTGGACTTCACGTAAATAACACTCGTCGGTCAGAAAGACATGCTAATAATATATAATAACTCTTACCGAGAGAACTCCCAATACAGCTTTGAAATCACCATCCAAGTTAGGTGCACTTGGGTTAATCGGTTCTAACATCTTCAGGCTGAAAAATAAAGATATAAATTGACATAATATATATACTAAAAACATGCGTACAAACTTACATAGGAATTAGGGTCACAATACCGCAATCCGCTACACAATGTTAGAGGTGCAAATATAATTAGAGCTAAAGATCGGATTATCCACACGAGAATGAACTCGTATATGCATTCGATTCAGCTTGAGATCTGTACACAGCGTTATTGAATAATTAAATGCCCCATCGATTGATTCAGTCATACTATTCAAAGTCAAAATAAACACACTCACCTGGTTATGACTTCAGTATTCACTTTATGTCGTTGAATGCCATCCCATGTCTTCGAGTATTGATCTAATGACAGCAGAAAACGTTGAAGAACCTTGGTTGTGTCGTTGCCAAGCGAAACACCACTGAACCACGAAGCACCGGCTTAAAGGATTCATTGATCCGTGGCCTCAAATGGGGCTTTTGACAAGCGCTCGCCGTGCACTATGCCACTTGAAGCCTGTCGATAAATTAGCAATATCAGCATTTACAAAATCATAACTCGTATACAAGACCAATCATATAACGCAAGCGAGACAGCGCTAAAAGGGAATTCTTATTGGCTTCTTCTGTCATAAAAGAGATGGAAGTTTTCTCATGTACTTGTGAACTTTCTGTTATCATCACTTACACTGCCAGACTGAGCGTTGTTTTCGATTTATGAGAGGAATGTCGAGCATTGCAGAATTAAGAAAGTCAGCCATGCTAGTTATAATGGCGGATATCAGATTGTGAAGGTCACCACCCCATCTACGGAGGACTCTGAGGACGGCCACGGCTTACCACATTATACATGTAATCATTATTATCGATGTGCATGTGTTATTAATACAGGATGAATTAATCATCAATGAATGTCTCATTTTAGCGTTAATAGGTTTGTTGTTAAAGAATGAATTAGGCCTCAGTACAGATGGCCCCTCGGCAAATTGTTTAACGCGTGCATGCAACTATATCACCAGTGCGTAATCTGGCACGTGCGGCAATTCTTTTATAAGTTGAGAATTTAGCAATTAAAGTTTAGTTTTGGGAGAGAGCCGAACTCGGACGCCAAGCTCTGTGAGGCTTGGCAGCAGGCCTCTGTGAGTGCGGGACTTCAGGCGAGAGACTTTTGTGTTAAGAAGTAAGTTTATCTATGAAATTAATTATTATGTGCTATTTGTTATTTCCATTTAAGTTTAATGTGGTGTGTAAATTCCTTTGTTTTCGGATTAGTTTTCCATGCCAGTTGTTTCCTTTTAAATTTGTAGTCATATTTGATTCCACCCTGTACGATTGAATAAAAACTTCAAAGTATAAATTTCATATTACTTGGGTATTCTTACATAAGTTTACACTGTAAACCGAGGATACCCAAAACCCGAACTCGAGAAAATTATAATTATTATTGAAAAGTAGAGGTTATACTTAAACTTTTCAAGATGATGGCTGGTGTGGGTTCTCAAGCTTTGACTTTCGGTTCCGCCATCCATTGGGTTGGAGGACTCGGAATAATTCCGACCCATATTCCCGTTTGTGATCTGGGTAGTTATCTAGTAATGGAATCATAGATGGCGATATTCGCTGTAAAACCTCCACGGAAATCAACGCTTTCATCATAACGTACTACTGGCTGCTTCATAATGGACTACAGATGATGAGTGCACAGACATTAGACAAGAAGTCAGTTACAAATGCTCATGACGATACATGTACAGCCTCCCCAACGGCAGAGGTAGATATAAGCTCCTTAACAGCGCAAATCATTGAAGTATAAAGGAGAAACTAGAATGACTGTGCAATGTTAATGGGGAATATATAACATATACAGCACCAACATGTCGAGCTTTCGTTGAGCTATTCTGATCGCGACGCATCAGCCATTCAAGCAAATTAAATTTTGCTCCAATTATGACCGGTCACGTGACCCCAATAAGCATTCTAGTAGTTCTATGGCTCAAATGAAATATTTCTGCCTTGAGTGGTATGAGTAAGTAAGTGAGCACTATGAGTGGCCGATCTTTAATCGGGGAAGTCAGTAGTCAGATCATATATTTTGATTTTGCTTTACTGTAATCATTGATAAAAATTGAGGTGAAATATGTTTCTCTCTCAGAATTACGTAACCACAACCAATGATACCTCAACAATTTTACATCACTTTTGTTATCGTGTAGGTAAGTGTACCCTTCCTATCATAATTGCCATTTTAGATTTGGTTTGAGGTTGCGTTTGACTTTCAGGCTGACCCTGCTGCTTCTGAACCCTGAATCCTGAATCATGGAAACCGTTGACTTCCTGAAGACAATGCATGTCTGTCTCGTTGGACGATATGAGAACAGCGAGTGAATTCGTTGACATCGTTCTGGTGTTCGGTAAAGTGAGGCTGCCATGCCACAAGGTGGTGCTGGCATCCAACTGTGAGTACTTCAAACGGATGTTCCTGGCTGGAATGAAAGAAAGCCAAACAGATGAAGTCGTCATGAATGGAATCGATTGTGAAACTGGAGTAGAGGGAAAAGGGGGGTTCTGAGACATTTCTTCAGAGGTCGCATAAGTGCATTCAAATAAGGCAATCAAAACTCTGAAGAATCACTAGTAACTCTTAGCTGAGTGGGCTATGTTAATGAGCTAACCCTTACATCAATTTCTAAGACAGTTTATGAATATGTTAATGAGCTAACCCTTACATCGATTTCTGAGACAGTTTATGAATATGTTAATGAGCTAACCCTTACATCTATTTCTAAGACAGTTTATGAATAATATTATTATGCGAGGCACTGTCTCAGAAAGACATCTACATTAATTTCAAACTGTCTCAGAAAGACATCATCTACATTAATTTCAAACTGTCTCAAAAAGACATCTACACTAATTTCAAACTGTCTCAAAAATTCTATTAAAAAAATATATAAATTTTCATAAAAAAATCAAATTCCACAAAAATCTATATATTAAATATAACGCCGCGTTCCTGTGATACATGTGATTGCTTTGTAAAAAGACCTCGAGAAATTATTGATTTTCTACAGCGTTGAAGATCGGGCGCTGCGGTCGCTTGCTCTGGTGCAGTCGCTCGCTCTGTGGTCGCTTGCTCCAGCAGCGGACAGCGGACAGCGTACA
>KB312221.1:1274-66175 GCA_000328365.1 Capitella teleta | reverse complement strand
ATTTGGTTACAGGCAGTATTTATGAGGAACAACAGTATCAAATACAATCAAATACAATAAGTACAAATTAACAACCAAAAGTCAAAATCATATTATTTATATATAGCTCCATAACTCTAATATATTGCATATATTACCTGTTGTCAAGATTAGAGATATTCCAGTCATCCATTCGGGTGTGGTTTAGGGACACCAAAACATTCCTCAGGACTGTTGTATGCAGGCAGAGAACGTCAAAGTCTGGGTGCAATGTGATGCACTGCTTGTCAGCTGATGCCTCTGTATAAAAAGATATAGCTATAAATATCACTGTCGCAATTTAAAGAAATAAAACAAATAGACTCAGAGTCTCCGAATTATATAATTATAATTATAATATTTTTTAAACCCAGGACATGTTGTCTGATGAGTTAGCCCACTACCTCAACTTACATTGCAATCAGACTGACAACAGCATATTAACTAACTACAAAATAAATATATGTCAGGAGTGAGGGCAGGTAGCGTTGAGGTTCTAGCAAAACAGCATTTAATTATAATTATCTAATTATATAAATAATGTGTGTGATCATCTAATCTAAATCGAGGCACTAATATAATACATTTAGTATCAGAGTGCCGTAAAACTCCATCCATTCATTCATTCATTCTAATCTAAATCCATTATATGATTATGTAGCCATCATGAAGAGATGATGAAAATAATGTATGGACTTGGACTATAATATTGAACTTGAAGTTGGAATGAGATTACATGTACAAGCATCTAACCCTACATTCTTGTGTTTACAAACAACAAATTGGCCGCCTATCCTCGTTGAATAATAAATTAATGAACAATCAATTATCCAACTTATTCATCAAATAGCAGTCAGTGCATAACCAGACTAAGCGTGCTAAGAGCAATACAACAAGTAATCAGCTGTTAAATACTATCAAGTGGCAAGAATAAAGGTGAAGGTCATCCAGTCAACATGGACTCAAAATGTAAACAAAAACACGTGCTGGGTTTTGGCTTCCGAGAATGTCGGAAAATTACCCGAAATATGATCAATATTTGTGAAATTCGGGCACCTCAATCAAAGAAGAATGTTTACTCACCGGCTGCGATCATTTTCACGCAATTTGGTACTTCCAAGCAGCAGATAGCCTCCTTTTCATCTCCAAGCGTTTCCGATTCACACATTCCACAACGACACCAAGTGTTTACCGAAGCGAGGCGATTTTCGGTCGCCTCTTCAGCGGTTGATTCCTCCTCAGAAGCTGTCGTTGAATGATTTTCATCTGACGTTTCAGATTCAACAATCCTTATTGGTTGATGGGCGTACTCTCGTGGGAGGCGATCATGTACCATTCCAACTAATATTTCACATTCTTCATCACTGCCAGCCGAAAACGAAACGTCCGCCATTATCGCGAATTCAGATTTGCGCAAGGCATCATGGGATATCGGTCTCCTGACGTCACAGGATGGGTGGGAATGGATTCTTCCAGGATCGCAAGGGGAGGTCGCTTTTATGCCTATTTAATGATGTTCATATGCGCTCTACTTATTAATTAATGGCAGTATTGCATGGAAAAATGGCTAAACTAATAATAAAAACCCCTAATAAGCCCTTCCCGTTATTTGGCTTTAAATTCGGTTATCGGTTATCCCTAAAAAGTTGGATTTTCTGAAACCAGTAAACGTGATTACATCTCTACCGAAACTAACAACCACGTCCACCTTTTTGTGTGTCATAACAAGGCTAAAGCAGATCACTCTATGAACTGTTAACTTATCATCAACAGTTACTAATCCGATACCTGTGCGTCACACTAATTGGCAATGCACCGTGGTATAAAGCAACGGTGATGAATTCCCCGAAGTGATATTTACGGCGGTGACGCTTGGTGAAAGTCGTCAATGGCTTCAGGTGAAATGAACACCGCATCCTGGATAAACGAGATTTTTCTTCTCTTGAATAAGTAGTGCAGTGAAACACGGCAGCACGTACACACAGGTTCGTGAACGTTAATTATTGAAGATTGTTTGTTGGAGCAAGAGGTGGAGACGTTTTGTCTCCTAGCTATTGTCTGCAACACCAGCACCCATGTCTGAAATACATTTCTTGCTGAGAGAGAGAGTAATATTATCCACTCCAGTCTCATCTGGGGTTCAGCCCCATCATGCAACCAGATATCGATTATGCAACACAATGCGGGTTATTTACATCAGAGAAAAATTAAGCAGGAAGTCTTCATCAGGTATCATCAGATCATTGAGAGAAAGAGCAAAAACCCCAGTTCATCAAATAGTGATGTTTATCCTTCAATTACGTCCTTATGCCTCGAAACAGGATTGACTCAACCGACTTAATCAGTGTCTCTTCTCCCAAGAAAATTTCTGATCCTATCCTATTTCTGATATATATATATATATATATATATAAATATAAACTCGTCTTTGAGGCGCGTATCCAGATTGCTCGAATGCTGTATTTAGGGTCAAGGTTTGCACCCGGGTTTTAAATAAAGGGTGGATATTTTCAAGGTGTTTTATACATGTAGCACATTCTCAATTAAATCAAATCCGCGTAAAGATTTATCAGTTTTGTTCGGATTATAACGAGCGGTTTCACCAAAAACTATACAGTACATCTATCTTGTCAAGTTTCTTCTATCAATTTAGTACATGACAGGGATTGCTGATAGCGGGTCACTTACTCTAACAGCAGACAGGAAACCAAATATAAATCATTTATTTTATTAGCAACGTTGTGAAATAAGCTTCTCGGAGCTGGCTTAATGGAGCCAGCTCGTATAATTGCGTATTTGGTAACGTAGTGTCGAATTGAAGATCATGAAAACCGAATCTTTTTGCTCTCTCTGTGGTTGATTTTCGAAATTTTGCACACACAAAAAAAAAAGGATCATTGAAGATTAATGATACTTGACCTGCGATCTTTGACCCAAATGTTGCCAAAATGAGGAAGGAACTGGTACGGAAAGGGCATCAGCTATGCGAAGAGGAGGAGGAGGGGGGGGGGGGGGTTGAAGAGCAATAATACACGGTCTTAGAGATCTGTTCCTGACAGAGATGAATTGGGGTTCCTTGCAAGGCCTCCAGTGACCAAAAGAAATCCAGTGACAAGGTTGTCCAGAAAGGTCAGCCAAATATATCCCAAGGTTACGGTGGTAATAGCTTGATGTGTTGTCATGAAGTATGCACTAGAATGTCATGGGTATATACTTAATCATGAATTGGGGTTAATGGATTAAAAACTTTAAAAGCAAAAGGAAAATTCTGCTGATAACACATTTCAAGGGTCACGTGACTAAAAATCGTCACTTTTGCAATATAAGAGGAGTGGTGTGCTTGTGACGTTGAGCAGCGGAAGTGATCACCTTCGACCACGAAAAAAAAAAAAAAAAGAAAAAAAGAACTTGATCCGAACGGACAATATTGGGCATTGCACCTCTGGTCATATTGCTCTAGATTTCAGAGCAAATACATGGAACAGTTGATGGAGAGTGGCCTGCTCTTGAGCCATCGCTTAATCCACGTCTCAGAGTGCATTGGCAAGGGGAACTCGCTCCTGTGCCGACCCGGGAAGTAAGATTGCGATGAAAGAACCTAAGCGAACATCGATAGCCCTCAGGGACTTTACGTCATCAGCAGCCAATTCAATAATGTCACATTGAGTGCGACGCAGAGACCTCACACTCTGTTATTTTCACTGCTCTGTTGTATGCTATGGAAATGGCTAGAATTTTCTTGCTTTCAGTTCATCGATGGAGGGAGGCTAAACGTGGTTCCCATGACTAATAATGCACCATTGGCTGCGATGCGAAACAATGACATTTAACACATTGTTGCAATCTAATTTACTTGCACTGATAGGAAAGGGCAAAGAGCGATTGATTGCATTCATATAAATAGGATCCTCGGCTGTCTGACCATCATTTCTAAGCAAATGAGCTAGACGTGAAGCCACAATGAAAAATAATGTGTTCGGACGCATCTTTTGTGTAACCCGAAATACTGCATTGCCACATTTTTTTACCTGGAACTGGGGCGATTCGTTGCTCGCAGATTATTCCAAGGTAGGTGACCTCGCTGTCGGCTAATGAGACGAGAGTCTTGATGGATAGCCAGGCTGAGAGGCGCTCTTTGAATGCAGAAAAAATTCCATGGACGAATTTCACAAAAACTCTCATATAATGATGGCCTACTAACTCATCTGCAAAGAAACGCGATATTCTCTCTCTCTCTCTCAACTATTGCTCTTGAAAATATATACATGTACATATATTTACTTCTTTTTTTTTTCATTATAGGAGACAGTGGTAGCACACATGCCTAGCCTGCAGAGGGTCGTGGGTTCAAGCAACTTGCCATGGTAATTCGTATTTCGCAGCCTGAAAACCTCAATGTTCATCACAGTATGACGTATTGCCTGGTGTCTAATTGTAGTGCCTGGTTGATGGTATTGTCATCACCTAATGGTTGCTTTTAAATGTTGTGATCATAGCTCACTGAGGGTTTACATGTCACGTCTGTGGATCCTATAACCAGGGTTAAGTTGTGAACCGCATAGAAGCTCTAGCTAGGGCAATGTTGCGGTATTATGCCGAAATAGAAATCAATAATTTATAATTAAATTTATATAATGAGGCTTAGAAATGCATATATACACTGAATATGTAGGGCAAAAACAGGGAAATGTTATATCTAGTAAAAGTGGATCGACTCACCAAATTAAGGACAATTTCGATATTCCAGCATCGGTTGTGATCGCCATCTGAAATGTGTCCATCTCGTATGCCGACTTCTTCGCTGTCAATTAAGAATCTCGAGAACCAGATAGATTTGCAATTATTAGACACGTTCTTCATCGTTTATCACACGAAACGTCGAAATGGAAATATTCATGCATATATTATCACCGAAAACAACCCAGCAGATTTCTCTGACGGTCGAGGAATGACAACCGTTTTCCAGATGAGAAGATGAGCCAGTGTACGTCATATCATGCATATTGATTATCCAAAGCCTATAATAATCTCCTTTAACTAAATCCATCTCGACAGAGATATGTTTTTCTCTTGTATTCCAGCAATTTTCAAAATCTCACAATTTGTCCAAAATCATAATTGTGAAAATCAGAAGGCGGTCTGTCGCCTTCTGAATGGAGCCTCACGAGCAGGATGTTTGTCACCGTAAGTTCCGGTTGTAAACAACACATTCCAGGCAACTTAAGCTGCTGTACTACGGCATGACTATGACATAATACAGTAACACAATCCTTGGCTTCGAGTTTCAAACAAATTATTACGTATGCACCCATCTACTTTTATCTAATTTCACTGTCTTGATAAACAAACTCATTTGTATCAAATTCGATGTGAATTTTGCAAACTGTAAACACGGCGGTATTTGTGCAACAATGTACGTGCTGTAAGTAATACGCACATAGGATAACAAATCAAATATAAAAATAATTCCCCTAAACGAGGCTCATCAAACAACTGCCAATTTCGGAATATTCCCGGCATGCCTTGCGGACACATCCTTATTTTCACTTCTTCCTGTTATTGAAACCCGACCTTCAAAGAAAATCGTTGCAAGCATTTCCCTGCAACTCAAAAAAGGATACATGTAAATATATACAAGTGAACAAAAAAAAAACCTATAAAAAGCATGGTTTATTTAATGATGGCACGGGAGTGCGCTATAAATCCAGTGATTCATTATATATATATGCCTGTACAGCAATATCCATTTGAAGTATAAGCTACACCTCCGAGACATCTCACTTATTTATTTGTCGTGTTTCCTCGTGAAATGACACCGTAATCGGTTCTCTGTGTTGTGCAATGACGTGTGCGCAAATTAGATCCCCTCCAGCAACGTTTAGCTCTTGCATTTCAGATGCTTTTATCGTTGCCTGCGGGGGTCCATATTCTCCAACTCCTCGGGCGTTTCGCTCTTGCCGTCTCCATTTCTACCTCATGAAACAGATCAGCATCAGCAGACGATGACGAGACACGCTGCCCTGAATGGATATACATGTACTGACGAACCTTTAAATAATCATAATAGTGCTCTTCCTTCGCAGCCGTCTGAAATGGCAACATTTTGTCGCAAAAACTCACGATTATGCAATGATCAACCCAGCCTAGGTCTTACGCAGCATCGAGCACGTGTAGCACCCCATATTTAGGGGTCTCTCCATAATCCCATTTTCAGCTAAATCATCAGTTTCGTTTGAGTGGGTCCGTTAAATGTTGTCCACGATCAAGGGTCAAGGGTCACGACCGTGCAGAGGACTTCGAAACAGGATTACCATTGAATCAGCTCCAGACAGCTAGACCGAAAACACCAACTGCGAATCAAATGTACAATTCGAAAATGTCCTTCTGAGTCATATAATTATTCCGTTTCTGACTCTCTGGATTCGGTAAGCCACACCGCGTACGTGCGGCGGAGAGTGATCGAAATTAATTCTGTCAGCATGTTAATCTTTATTTATTTATTTTATTTATTAATTCACATTTATTCCACGCCTTCTGCAACTGGCGTTGTTCGAAGGCGTGTTACAATTGGTATAAAGTGAAACATAACATAATAATGAAGAAAGCAAGAATAAAGAGGTAAAAATTATGAAATGATAAAAGGTAAAATAAAAACTAAATAAAAGATCAAAAGATAGAAAGGTAAAACTAATACTGTAAGTTACTACTTTAGTAAGTAGTAAGTACTACTTTGTTCACAAACTGCGTCTCTTCCCGGTTTAAGGAGTTTTGTATTACGAAATTTAGTAAGCTTCAGCCGGCCAAACATATCATTCGCACTGATACCGATTACTTTGATAACAAACGACAATGTATGCTGTTGATGGCACGTGCACTAACAGCGTTGCTAATACGACGATTCCTAGAATAAGCACTTTATAGTTATTATAGTTGATTATCTGGGCTGACCCCTTGCCATGTGGCTGGCTTGTTGTTCAGTGGGGAGACTTAACGGTATACTTGCCAAGGCTCTCGAGTGCTCAAGCAGTGCTATCATTCTGTCAGTGCTAATTGAAATAATTACATTGATTGGTCACGATGGCTTTTTTATAAACTTGCGTGGCGTCCAGGCTCCCATGTGTGGTGCTCGTGATTTGCTCTGAATGCCCTACTCACACCTGTAGAAATGCAATATTACGACATTTACAAAATGAGATTTTGCTCTTTCTGAGTTATTGTCATCTTATTATACGATTTTCCTAAAACGAGAAGATAATCAATTATTATCCAGGAAAGACGGTTTCCGATGCTAAACATTCATGGCCGAATTCTCCTTTGAGAAGGGTAGGTATGGGTTATGTGTGGCCTACCTGAAATCGCTGTGTGTCAGCGTCAAAGCTTAAACGATGAAATGACAGCATTGAGTATCGGGGGCGTTGAAGCTTGAAGAAAAGCAGCTCTGTCATTTCATCGTCATGCTCTGACGCCGACACACAATGCTTTTTTTAACCCACACATAACCCAAAAGGACGTTTACAACTACACGCAATCTACGATTCCACGTAATGGGCATTGACGTGGAGGGTCATGCGTGCATGGTATGAGACCCTTACGTTCTGTTTGTGCGTAGTTTTTGTTGTGCGATATGGTGCGTGTGTGTGTGTGTGTGTGTGTGTGTGTGTGTGTGTGTGTGTGTGTGTGTGTGTAGAAGGGGTTGGGGATTGCAGCATTTTTCGAAATGATCTGCTCTCAGCCGTAATATCATGAACATGATCAAAACATTTAAACATCATTACAACTTAATTTGGCAGTAGATGTCGTGTATAATTATTGGCACATACTTCTATCGTAACCAATTTCGGTTTTTTAGAATTCTATAGCACGAGTGTAGATTGCTCTTCTTGGCACAAATGTCGGCATGGACGTTGGACATGACCCAAGTGATGTAAAGTGGTGCTTTGTGTTTATAATAATCTTAAGTGACCGCGAGTCTTGTAAGGCTAATAAGTTCTAATAATTAATAATACTTAAAATTTATCTCGGTTGTTGTTGTTCAGAGCACAATTGGAGGAATACCTCTTTCGCTTTATTGTTTCTTCACTATGTATTATAATATATGAACTTGCAGAACAAGAGATCTGCCTAGATCTTCTCCATTGCAGTCTAATCCATGGAATATGCGACATAATTATGAGCCTTCGTAAGGCTTTCTTGTGGGGGACCCGGGCATATGAGAGTGAGGATTAGGACTTAGGACACTCATGCATACAGATAAGCCACCCCCTTCAATATCAGAGAACTACAAAGAGTAACAGACATACGCAACCGGTCGCCAATCACTGCTTCGGCTGATATATCACTAGAACTGGGTGGTGTTGGTCTCTGCCTTTGAGGCACTACTTTATTACGTAAGAGCGTCGATCTGCGAGTTCACGTTACAATTAGACGGACAACAACCAGAGTCGGTTAGGTCTCTAAATGTGTGACAATCACCGAAATGGTCTTCATCAGACACATGCAATGTCTAAAGGGACGAATACACAAGTGACGCAAATAGCATAATAATTACTGTACTTCTGATTAGCGGACGCACAGCATGTGACCGGATGCCTCAGTCAGCACAGAACATATATCATCCAGAGCCCCCTCTAATCACTCAGAACGCAGTCAATGGGGGCAGATTATCCGCTAATTGATAATAATCAACAGTTGTTAAATGGATATGACGTTCAGTGAGGGCATATTGGTATACCTCTTGTCTGACATTCTAATCTCGTAATTTGTAGTTCTCTGAATGAAGAATACTCTCATATGAATGTATAATTATATTATGAGAATAAAACGGGGGAATACAAAATGGCAATCCCCCTCACCCTTGGCAATTATCGCTATACCATTCTCTTCTCCCGATTCCTTGGATCAAATTATATCACCTAATCAAGTTGCTTTGCAGTCGAGTATAAAATAATAATAATAAAAAAAAAAAATAAAAAAAAAATAAAAAATAAAAATTAAAAAAAAACAGAGTTAACGAGGAAATGAGTCAGATGTGTATAACCCGTACGCTGCACAAGGTATCAATCCAGGGTCATCACATTGAAGTCTGGTGATTTGACTGACTGAGCCAGCCACCCCGCGTACGTCGCTATGATTGTAATACATTGTAGATTTCTTTTATGTATAGAGTATTGCTGCTCCCGGCATGCAATCCTTCACGTTCAGATGGCATAGCTACCACACTACTATCTGCAGTGATTTTTATTCTTCGTCGTATACGGAAAAATGCAGCATTATTTGTCGAGAAACGTGAAAAGGAGACAAAAATAGCATCCACTTGTCTTATGGGGTGCGTGGTCTTCACTTTGATGAGTCTACCTTGTTTGACATTATTCTTAAAGTAAATGTTCCAGTTTTTGGTCAAAGCGAAAGGTTAACGTAGTGGAAGGGATATATTTGATGTGTTTACCTGAGAGTCACCAGGTCCTCAAAGGATATCACCTCAAATGCCTCATTTTAGTCATTTATGAGGGTATGTTTCGTAGCTCAACAAAGATCAATAGCAGATGAAAGCTGCTGTATGATTCGACAGATTCACTTTATGATGAAGATATATCTAATTCCAAAGGGAAATCGTGTTAACTTTTAAATTTTTGATTATTATTTGTTTATGCTTGCAAACTAATTTACCTTTAATTAGGTCAGTCGGGTTGTCAGGTTAAGTTGATTGCGCCCACAACTTGTTGAATATTTGCATTGATACTAAACGGTCAGATAACTCATTAACCGTAATTATGTTCGAGGTTCAATTCTGCATCATTCCCTTCAAATAATTATATCACGCACACACACATCTCGAAACACACCTGATAATTACAAGAGCGACTGTTTGATGCCTTCATGTTTTTGAGTAGTTATAATAATGTGCACTTGACAATTTAAGCACGTTGAGTTGTCAATAGCACATTAAATGTATTAGTTCATATGCCATCAAATGAACAAATGCCCACTTGATCTGCCAGAATATCTCCTGCTGTTCACGTACAACCATAAACTAAATTACAATGAAATAATTGCCATTTAATGAATCAAATTGTAGTCCACGCAATTCCCAGTGCGGGCATACCAAATAAAATTATACTCAACATAACTACTTGTGTATGTAATACGTTATACCATACTGGAACAAAATCCAGACATACCCCCATTAATCGGATTTGACCCCGATAGAACGCAATATTTTCATGCCCCTTGTACAAACAGAACAGCTGAATATCATCACACCAAAATTCTCAAGAATCCGCATCGATACGGAAAATACATAGTACGAGAATTATTTTAGTGAAAATAGTTTGTTTCATTGACATTATTTGATGAACTCTAATTATTAGAGAAAACATGGTAAAGGTAATTATGATTATACATGAATAATTGCACAATCCATTACCTAGCTTCTCCCTCATTATCGACTGTTTGTTGCTGTAATTATTTTTCTAATAATTTATTTCCGGGTTTTAAGAGAAAATACATCTTCAAACCTGAACACATTGTGTAAACAATCATGTTATTTGACTTAGTACTGTGCCGTTACAGAACCTTCTAGTATTTCAACTCCCACAACACTATAGCATTGTAGGACCGCTACATATAGACCATAGAACTAATATACATGAATGGTTCCCTTTGCCAAACCAAGTCTCGAGCTGCACGAAACTGGCTATCGTCACATCATGCATGCACTCCAAGAGCAGCTTATTGTTACAATCGAGCATGAGCCACGTTCACATAATTATGTGCGTGCGGTCCGTTAAGTCATGCCTAGTACTTCGGAATATGGTGCATGGATGATTTATGGAGGCTCTGGGCCCACATCCTGAAAACCGCTTATAATCACCCCACATGGTGTTTTTTCGCTCATAGCTTGCTAACGCAACTTGCGACTTGTGATCGGTGTAACAGTCTCTATAGTCCCTCGAAAAGGTAGTCCGGTGGACTCTAAATCTTGGTTTGTATAGTCCTAGGACTTAATGTTCTAGGAATAGTAGTCCGGCAGAAATCTATTCCTAGGGCATATAGTCCTACCATTAGGATTAGTAGTCCCAGTGGAACTATACATACTAGGATGGATAGTCCTCTGCAATCGATTAGAGCCAATAACAATTGTATAGGGCGTGAAATTGTGTGTATTACGATTGGTACAACTTTATCTTAGCTGGATGGACTGCTTGCTTCAATTTTCGATCTGTATTTTTTAACTTGTACAGATTCCTTTCTGTCACTGACAGGATGGTCTAACGGCCGATCCACCTATCATTTTCCAGCCGCTCTTTCGGTCTGCTGGATCCCAATTTGGAACAGGCAACACATTTCTGTCAGGACATTGTTACAGTGTACCGAATTAAATGTCACCTGCAGGTACCAGGCCTTTGCTGGCACAGAGATTCTCTCCATATCCACCCACCTTAAAATTCAATAGCGCAGTTCTGTAGATTTCTCGCTTTCTCGAAGTTGTGATGCCTTCCAGGTAGGACTTCGTCGTTGTAACGGACAGCAGACGCTTCCGTGAGCCCGAGACGCTACTACCACCGAATTGGAGTGGCAATTAGGGACACCAGGATACAGGACGATGGCAATCAATGATATCCTTTGTTGATGATCAAAGCGATGCTCTATAAATGAAAAATACATATAAAAACGATACAACTAAACAATGAAAACTAACCCTTCTGCGCCTATCCTGGCACCAGTCCCTGCGCGTCTCAGCAATTAACTGACGCAGGACCGGGAAGCGCAGGCTTCTAACTAAACGACTCTAGTCTAAACTACATCCCAAATTACATGTTAATGAATGCCCCCTGGGCAGTCTGGCATCTCGCCGAGCTGTCATAAACTGATTATCAATTAGACACTCATTTAATGTTTTTACGGCACATAACCATAAAAATGCGCCTCAACTCAGAAGTATTTCGAACTTTCTTCCTGGTGGCAAATGCGCTTGTTCCAACATTACTATACCTACCCAAAGGAATTATTGTGGTCGACGCATGATCGATCTTTCCGAGTGATTCCTCATGAACGACGCTTTAGACTGCTAGTATACTGATCAGCAAAAAAAACGCAGAGCAGCAAAAATTCCCATAATTTGATCAATCGCAGAAATAGTATTTTGAAATTTTAATAATTGTTGTTAAAATGGATCCCGACGGATTTGGACGGCTTCGAAATCAACATGTGATTCTCATCGACATGTCAATTTCAGATTACTCACTTACAAAATGAAATCGACAAGTCTATTAATTGTTTGGGTGAATTTTGGGTGAAAACAAAACTGTATTTTCTGTGCTCTCTATACAATAATGAAATTGACACGCATGCCAATTTCGAAACCGCCACAATTCGCATCTGGATCTCGTTTAACTACTCTTATTAATTCAAAGTACAATATATTATTTCCGCGATTGATCAAGTTATGGGTATTTTTGTTTCGCTGTGTTTCTTTTGTTGTTCAGTAAAATGTATCTGCTTGAAGCCTTGAATAGATGAAATAAATCTGACAATCGTACCTAGCAGTAAATCGGTTAATCTCTATTTATATACCGACACGCAGCGACTCTGACACGAAGCCATAGTCATACCCTCAATCTTTCGCTTGAAACTATACTAATCTTAGTTTAGGGTATTAATATCAATGTATCTAATCGTTCTTATGAAAGACACCAATCTCACAGCAAACGACATTGCACTCATAATGACGACACACTAAAGTCCAGAGCTGAATATTACGAGGCCGCGCCAACCCGAGCGTCTGCCTCTCATTAGCTGCAGAAATAAACCAAGGACACTCCAAAATGTCATAAGTGCTGGGCATCATATGATAGAGAACAAATACAGGCATAGTTAACAGAGCAGCAACCTCTCCAAAGTGTGATGGCATTTCAACGGCGTGTCTTTCGTGACCAAGTGACCCAATATAATCAGCATTGTATTGACTTCATATGAATTTGGTAAAGTTGATTTCCCGACCTAGAGGTGCACTTCAAGGGGAGAAACACCCTTGATAACCGACTTAAAAGAAGTCTTGTTATTTATAAACACCTTTGAATTATTTGCACCGGGAAGGGTTTAATAACCACAGAAACCTCCTCTCCAGGATCAAAGAATACCGTCACGAATAGAGAGACATGCAGAGTGACGACCACGCGATCCGTCGAGATGAGGGGATTTTTTTATCTCTTTATCTTTCATTTTTCTCTACAATTTGTTCGTTCAATTTGTCGTCGAAAATAAAACATAACCGAATTACTTCCATTTGATAGGCAGTGGCTTTGAGCTCTGAATAGAGCCCCGAGAAAATTATCTGAAGGTAACGTGAACATTATTGCTCCACATTTGAAATTGCACAGCAATTTTTACTCCGAAATTGCAAAGAAGTCATATTTGATTCGATCAAATGTGGTGGATACCTGATTCACTAGGTATTGCCTCAAGAGTGACATGTTCCGTCAGCTTAGTGAATCTTTTATCGGTCCACAATCCGACACATCCGCCGGCGTTATGGTAAAAGTGAACGATTTTTGTTCCTGCGACTGGCTTCTGCCCGCTCTCGACCTGGATAAATTTCTCATACTGCACACCTTATAACGGTTAAATTGTCCTCTTTTGGGACTTCTATTAGCCTTTTAACTATCAGCTCAACTACCCTTTGAACCGAACCATTCCACACAATTCACGTAAAACGATGTACATGCATTTGCACAAATGAAATATCACAGCTGATTTTGATCAAGGCAATACCTTTGATCAAAGCTCAACATTTCGCGATATTTTTGTATCGGCGAGTTAGAAAAAAATTAGGCCATTCCTCTAAGCGGAAACGATGATGGAATTGCTTCTGCCACTAACCCCGCAAGCACACTTTATGCGGCATATTAAAATGGACATCGTTATGGCTGTAGCACTTATACATATATAATTATTACTAAAGACCTTTATTAAGTCTTTTCTATTTCTACTGCTGCGATAAAGGCTGTGGTAATGAACTCGTCAGTGTTGATTAAAGGTGTAGCAATACCTACAGAAATTCATGACAGGGGTAATACCCGCCGCAAGTGTTATTGCAATCGTTTCAGCTGTCGCAATGACAATGCCAGGCCAAAGCGGTTGTTACGAGAGGTGTTATGGCTACGACAATCCCCATAGCAGCGGTATAATTACATTGTGGCATATATCTGGGATAGCTATAGATCGATTGCATAATATACAATAAGAATAAGAATACGAACAAACAAAGCGATATATAGAATTTGTTGCACACACAAAAAAGTCTACAATAAGAATTTATTTTGCATAGCGTAAAATTTATGAATGCTCTAAACGTTAACAAAGTAAAAAAATGTGAAGTCGCAGAGATCAAATAAAAGCACATGTATGGTTAAAAAATTAAACTGAAATCGCACTATAAAATTCTAAAAAGATACATCTTCAAATGTTTTCTAAAAGAGTCAGTGTCTGTGATACAACGGAGTTCAATGGGTAAGAAATTCCACATGCGATGTCCAGTAACACTAAATGAACGATTACAAACAAATGACGATTGAGTAAAAAGAATACCACTTTATCTCCATGTTTCATTAATAATGTTAATGCGACTGGTAACAACGCATACTATTTTAGTCTTAGATTGCATTGTGATAATAAGCAATAATATTATAATATAATAATAATAATAATAATAATAATAATAATAATAATAATAATAATAATAATAATAATAATAATAATAATAATAATAATAATAATAATAATAATAATAATAATAATAATAATAATAATAATAATAATAATAATAATAATAAGCAATAAGCAATAATATTATAATATTATTATTATATAATAATAAACAACCCCTTAGATTCTTTTGTGTCGATCAGCGCATTTAATTGAAGCAATTTGTTATTCGATCTTGTTTAAAAATTGAGTACCTCTCTTCTCTTCTATGGGCTTTTATGAATGAGGAGAGACAAAATTGATTTTAATTTAAAAGTTCTGTCGGCTATAAATAGCGGAATCAAGACCAATTAAAATGCAACTTTTGTTTTACTCAGATAAAATAGCTTGAATCAAGACGAGTGCGATCGAGATTTCGTTTTTTGAAAAATATTAGAAGATCTGCTAACTCTGCGAAACAATAGGAAATTTGATTTTATGATATCCACAGCAGTATGAAATCGAAAGCGAGAAGAACGCGAGATTTTTAAACCTCTCAAATTCGATATATCTAAGAATTAGTAAACAGCAAGTGTATTATGCTGATATTTCTCGATCAAAAGCGTGCTTTGTCTTTTGGAGTGCGTCTTCTATTATGCATCACTAGTTCATAACTATCATGCTGAGGTCCTCCCAAGAATCGTCGAAATGCGGAGTCTGTCATGTTATCCATGAACCATTTCTCTTGCGTTCTACAGACCAATAAAAATAACAGAGTAGCACTCAATGTGACGTTATTGAATTGGCTGCTGATGACGTAAAGTCCCTGAGGGCTATCGATGTTCGCTTAGGTTCTTTCATCGCAATCTTACTTTCCGGGTCGGCACAGGAGCGAGTTCCCCTTGCCAATGCACTCTGAGAAGTGGATTAAACGATGGCTCAAGAGCAGGCCACTCTCCATCAACTGTTCCATGTATTTGCTCTGAAATCTAGAGCAATATGACCAGAGGTGCAATGCCCAATGTTGTCCATTCGGATCAAGTTCTTTTTTTCTTTTCTTTTTTTTTTGTGGTCGAATTAAGGGTAATCACTTCCGCTGCTCAACGTCACAAGCACACCGCTCCTCTTATATTGCAAAAGTGACGGCTTCTACACACAGTCTTGTGACCCTTGAAAGGTTTATGTCATCAGCAGAGAACTTCCTCCTTTTTTAAACCCCGTAGTCCCAAAATACGACGCCACTTCTAGACATGACATTCTGGTACACGTACTTCATGGCAATGCAACAAGCAATTGCTTCCGTAACCTTGGGGTATATTTTCTCGACCTCATGTTTTCTTTGACCTCCTTGTCAATGGTTTTTCTCTTGGTTGCCTGGGGCCTTCTGGGGGTCCCGATTCTCCTATGTAAGAAGTAGATCGTGTATTACTGCTCTTAAATCCTCTACTCCCCAGCGTTCGCGCATAGCGTTCATCTTACCGAATGCGTTGTTCGGTCTCTTATAGTAATTAAAGGACAAGTAAATGCAAACGTTCACGATGGAGAGTTAGATGAGACCCTCTGTATAATATATAAAGTACATATTGAATTAGGACCACTCCATATTCAAACAAGTAGTAGGCATTACATTGCATGTCAGCTGAATACACAATATGTTTATAAAGCAACATTGCCGTATTGCCACCATATAAAGGGCGTTTAGTACAATAATCGAGCATCTTATACCCATAAAATGCATTCATGAATGCAAGCAACGGAGCGCCTGCACTTGCCTAATAACATTCCGCTCAAGCAGCTCAAGGCTTTTGGGTGGCTTTGGGACGCCCTACGATAGAGCAAAATAAGGTTTCTCTCTCCGTTGTCCCTCAATCAAAGATTCATTAACTTACCTTTATCAAAACAATGTTCGGCTTTAAGTGACTTTCAGCCAAGGTTATCTCTCAACAAAAGACCACGTTCATACCAACCATATAATACTGAAGTAGCTGCATAGTATGAGTTAGTTCTACCTGTGATCTGTGGCACGCCATCCTAATGGCTTTCTACATAATGGCCACACGTGAGCGTTCTCTGAGCAGCAGACTCCAGGAAGCTCTGAGCCATGCCTCGCAGGCAACTCTCGTTCAACTCACCATGCATCCATCAAAGAACTAATTGGTTCTCTGTGTGAATCTGTTCATTTTCTATCATTGCATTCATACCTGTGATGCATTGAATCAGAAATGTGTGACTTTTAGGAGTGATGGCAGAGTTTTTGGCGTGCTGGCCCCACTGGAGCTGAAAGCCAGCCACCGACCGTGTGTTGTTGGGTAAGGCAGTGCTGCTAAATTACCTCCTTGGAACACGTAATATACTTTACCTTAGTTGCTTCAGGATCCTGATGTATCCGTATAGGTCTCCTGACTGATAAAATGACCAGTGGATATTCTCAAACTCAGACGGACTGTATTATTTTGGCAGTGAGGGATTACAAGATATCGACCCTAGGGGTTAAAATAATAAACTAATGTCAAAACAAATGTTACAAGAAGCGGTATTACCGTATTAGCACCTCGTATCGGTATTACAGTACCTCAACACATTTTACTGTTCGTGTTTTAACTGCATCTTTTAAAATCGTAGTTCATATTTCTGATACTCAATGGATATCCGCAAGTATGAAAACAATATAATTGATCATTCTGTTTTGGCCACATCATCCATGGCAACCAAGCTAGACCACAATGCAAAGAACTGTCGATAAATAAATTTAATTCCCCACTTGTTATGGATCTTGGATTCCGAAATCCAAGAAGAACAAGGGGGCGATCATGCATTGAATGATGTACACATCTCATACTTATGTGTTGTGCTAATACCACTTATGGACCGATTGAATCCATGCTGTGGTTCCATGAGGGGTTGTACACCATTTATGCTCACGCGTAATTGAAATGCGTTGATGGACACTGACAAACCACCTGCTGAAGAGGGGAAAGCAAGATCTCTCTACGATTAATCATTTCCTCTTTTGATTGCATGGCTTCTCCTCCTCACCTGCGGTGTTCCCAGAAAACTTTAAATGCGTCCAGGAAATTATTTTTCCCTGCGAATGGGAACAGCGGCGCTTGACTTTGTGGGCAGTCTGACACCAAGAGAATATTGAGATTTCAGCATCTTTGGTCAAGAACTGCCGACTACCAATTGGCTGTGATTCAATTCCATCTTATGATCACATTGAAAAGAAAGGTGAGGAATTATAAAATCTGAAATTCAAGTATGATTTCACAAATGTGCGCCCAGTACGAACAAGCAATCAAACGACAGAAAACTGTACCCTCTTGTATATGCCTTTTATGGTATAGGTAGTGATTTTCTGAGCCTTGTATTAGTATGCTATATTTCACCAAACTTTCGCAAAACTCTGATCAAAGTTATTCAAATGATAATATAGTAGGCCTACTACCTTCAACAGAAATATCTCAGTGGTCAACAATGCAGCAGCATTGTCCTTAGTGGGTTGTCGAACATCAATCATATTATTTGCCCTGTCCCAATGTTTGCCAAAAGTTGAGCCTTCCCATTCATCTCATGCTTCTGCGGATACCGGGATTGACAAACACAGCACCACTAATGAAGTGCTAACCAGTGCCTGTCACATGCAGCATGACAATCGGAGAACTGGACAAGCACTGTCAGTACGGTGGATTGTATAGCTATATATATAGACTCACATCTGCATACACTAGACTTTTCCAGGAACGACACTTTGTTCCTATTTGAAGAACCCATTACAGTGAGCAGTCGCATTAGGTCAGTGTTCACATTGGAAGACATTTCCAGCAAATGGCAAAATATTTACTTTAAAAGTGGTAGCGATTGAGCTCCGTGCTCTTCGGACCAAGAGGCAGCTGAATTGATTGCATGCTTCTGGGAAGAAAAGGGGGAAAATCTGCTGAAATGTATTGGTAATTTCCGTCTTCCTTTGTGATACGGGCATTGTAGTAGTTTGATGCGTGTAGTAGCTGCCAAAAATGTAGGTTAAACGCTATAAATATTAGCAAATAAAGTCACAGTGTGAGTTTTTTATGCTTTCTTTCTCAATTTTCAGGATTTTTTTGCACTCACAATCACTATGGATCATATCAAGTGCCGTGGCACCCAAATGAGCGTCCTCCATTGCTCAAAGTTGCAATTAGCCTTTCTATACTAAAGGTGTCGCGTTCTTTGAAGGAAGTAGGTGGAGCGTTGGCTTCTATGTGTAATTGACGGATGGCTGTCGTTTGAAGACGGGTAATTAATCAGTAATGAGGGAGATGAAAGTTCAAAGCAAGGACGATGTGGAGGAAAGGTACGCCTGGTGCCAATCAATAAAGGCCAGACAAAACACATCTGGATTACGCAATACCCAATATAGTGAAATGTGTAGCATGGTAATCGAGTGGCTGTCCAACTATGTACTATCTATTATACGTCCTGCAAAATTGTGCAAATAGAGTGAATTGATAAATTTTTCTCAGTGATTACTTGTCAAAAATGGTAAACTCACAACTTGTGAGTGATTCCTGTTTTATCAATCAAACTATCGGTCTCCCAGCCGTAGTAATAACTAATGTTTGAGTCATTGCATCATTATCACGTTCAGACGTCGGGTTTCCATCGCCCCAGATGAAAATTGATTACTCGTGTCACTCTGAATACGTGTTTTGTATTCATAATGACTCCCATTTGGCTCATAAAATGACATCTGTAAATCTCACCAGATTAAGCAGGAAGGGAGACAAACAGCTTATCACCTTGCATAATGCATGCTATCACCTAACAGGGAAGCGAGCCTCGCCGAGACCATTTGTCAGTAACCAGACGCTCGTGTTTGCTGTTACTCTCCACGCGTACTTCATTTGTTTTGATTTATGATCTCATATCAGCACCCTCGTCCAGGGTCCTTCTGCTTCGAATTGGTCTGCGCGGAGCAGGTGAAAATGAGCTTTTTGATATTCTGATTTCAAATTGAATCTATCTGCGTGCACGTGAAAAAGATGAGGAACGTTTCACGCACGCATATATAGATGTGGAGATTTACTTCCTAATATACTTCAGATAGAGCATGGCTCCTATGAATCCTTGCGCGTCATTAATCGCTAAGAATCGTAAAGAATTATAGAAAACCCATCAATTGTAGTTCCAACTACCGTGGTATCACTCTAAGTAGTTTACTTGGTAAAATTCTTGATAGAATTATTATGTACAAATGCAGTGGTTTTCTGCACAACAGTGATCTTCAATGTGGATTTAGGAAATGTCATTCAACTGTACAATGTACTCTTATTATTGATGAAGTGCTCAAGCATTATGACCATGGTGAAATGTAGATTTTGTTATTAGATGCATCCCAGGCTTTTGATAGAGTGAATTATATCAAGTTATTCGGGACTCTTAGAGACAGAGGGATGTGTCCATTGATATGTAGATTTCTTGCCTTTTCATACACCCAGCCAAAAAAAATACGTGTCAAATGGTCTGAATGTATTTCTGAACCGTTTACTGTTACAAACGGAGTAAAGCAGGGCGGAGTGCTGTCGCCAACATTTTTCTATGTATATGTTGATTGTTTACTTGATCGCTTAAAAAGGGTCACTTCTGTGGCTACGCAGACGACTTAACCCTGCTTGCACCAACAAAATATGCTCTCAGGCTTATGCTCAAGGAAATTAAAATGGTTGCCCGCAAGCTCGATATAAAATTAATGTCTCCAACAGTAAACTGGTCGCATATGACAGACATGGCCATATCCCTGTTTCTATCTCTTGCATGGGAGAAGCTATTGATTCCGTGCACCATGCTGTTCATCTCGGTAACCCTGTTGGTACATGTAGACGCTGATGGTCTTCGTGTTAAGAGAAGCATCAGGGATATGGTCATGCAGTGTAACCCGTTATGCATTTATTTCCATGTTTTGATTTGGATGTTAAATATCGCCTATTTAAGACTATTGTATTATCATTTTTTTGTATTGGCTACCAACTGTGGCGGCTTAATAGTATCAATTTTGAAGCTATTCACTTGTGTTGGAGGAAGTGTCTCCGACGGCTTTTAAATTTACCAAGACGCACACATTGTTATCTTCTTTATGTAGTATGCCATGATGCACCTTTTAGTGATCAAATACTTAATCGTTTTGGGAAGTTTCTACGCACTATACTTAGACCAAGAATTTATGTACACACGCAGTTGTTTTTATTCAGCGATCAGTGGGAGTTCCTCTGTCCTGAGTTCTAATATTGTTCATTTGTGGCTTGGTATACCAAAGCACAGACTCATGTGAGGATTTCTCTTTCTGCTTAAATTTTTCTATTGATGACGCCACCCAACAAATAGGTGGTTTATTAAGGGATCTTATCCGTCTGCGAGATAGCAGCGGATTTATCACTAATGGGTGAACGAGGGAGGAGTTCAACTCCCTCTTAAATTCATTATGCTGTGGATAAAGTTTTACACTAGAGCTGTTTATCACTTCATGACATATCAATTTGAGGGTCTGTTTGTTTCTTTGTTTTTTCTCTCGTTCATTCTTATGTGAATATCTTTGTACTTGTACACCACTTGTGCATATATCTCATGAAAAAAAACTCAACATCTTAGCGAAGCACTGGAATTCCTTCAATGCACTGAGGATCAATGAAGAAGGATCGCACACCTCTAAGATGGAAGGTCATTCCAATTACGACCGCCCAGGTGTCTCGCTTCCCTTCGCATCGTGCTCCAAGTCGCCCTTCTCTGTAATTGATCAATGGACCCTAGAAACGTTCCGTTAATTTGCGGTTAGATGGGAAATTTAAGAAGTAATCAGACGCCAGCTTAGATACTCTCCAGAAATTGCTAGTTGTAAAGGCTGTGATCTTATGTGGGGTTAATGACGGAACCCAGCCCGAACATTCAATTTTATTTGGTTTAGAATTGCATCGCGTGGGCGTATCAGAACTTTGTCGTAGCTTCCGTGGTATCAGCATCATCAGTTACGCTCTGCGTAAAAATAAGAGAAAGGTGTCGAGATGCTCAAAAGTGCATGAACCATTTCACTTACGGAGGAGTGACAGGGCACCTTTGCCCCAAAGGTATCTGCTGAATTTCGCGGTTCATTACACGCTGTAAAAATGCATTAGTTAATAAATATATATACTCCGTTGAGTGGTTCATAACACCAAAAATGAATAACTGCACGGAGCGCAGATTCAAGAGGGCTTTCTTCTTCTGCGGCTATCTTATAAAGTAAAAGACCGTGATCTGCTTTTAAAAATATACAAAATGTACGTGAGGCCGCATCTGGAATACGCCTCTCCCGCTTGGGCCGCCCTCACAGTCACACAGACTGGGCTATTAGAAAGCCTGCAACGCAGAGCCATGCGTATCATCCTCGCCCTTCCCCGAAATCATCACATCACTGACGCTGACTACGCTGCCCTCAACATCACCTCATTAAGACATCGCCGCAATTTCGCCCTCGCCTGCTTCATGTTCAAATTAAACAGCAATCGTCTGCCACGCAAGCTCTCCAAATATAGACCCATCCCTCATACCAACCCATACAACACGCGGAACTGTGTTTTGCGTGCGCCATATGTGCCTTACCCGTGCCTACGTCTTCTCGACCGTTCTCCTTTTCTTTTCGGCCTGAAAATTTTGAACTTCATTTCCCATACCTTTCATTCTCTTCCGGACATTTCCTCTTTTAAATCATCTCTTCGCGAGTCATCATATTACATGCCACTCGCACAAATTTATTACTAAATATTCTGCAAATTTATGACCTGTCAAGAGGACCTCCTCATGACATGTACTGAATAAAGTTTTCTATTGAAAAAAAAAAAAAGTGAGTTTATTGGCGTATGAACCTCATGACGGATAAAATAATTACGCAATTAGTACGCAAGTACGCAATTAAGTGCTTCGATATCAACTTCCGAACTATTTTACAGGATTATACCGAACAAAAAATTGCATTTCTTTACATGAAATGTAGAAAATTCAACATCTCGGAAATCTGGTCTACGTACGTGACGTCACTGTCTATTCTCACTCACTCCTAAGCGTCAGTTTTGGACAGGCAGTTTTGGACAGTTGTGAACACGCGTGAAAATAGTGAAATAGTGAAATAGTGAAAACTATTCCCAATGCTAATCACGACGTCCAATCAATGAGAGTGCTTTTCACAAATAATTTAATTTTCGAATGTTACGCTTTCGTCTACGCAAGGATTAAGAACTCAAATATGCGAGCTTGATCGGCAGGCGGGACTGAGAGTGAGCACCTTATTTGTAATGTCCCAATTGACTTTCACGGCGATTTAATCAAGTTAACGGATTTCCATTACGACGGTCGGCTTACCTGATCCTACCTACGCACAAACTTGTAATCCTCTTCTCTTAAATACATGTAATAAAAAAAGTTAAACAAAACAGAAGCAGGTAAAATATCATGCCATCTTTGCTACAGCTCTTGAATAGTACTCTACTGGTAGCTGATCGCTCAGCAAATCCAATGCTTTGACCTGGTTAAAGTTCACTGGTCTCCGCGGTGCTACTAAATAGATGACCAGGGAACAGGTGGATGGTTAAAACTGCCTTGATTTTGCAAATGAGAATATACCGTCACAGTGCCGCCAATCTCTTCCACTGGTCTCCGGCGCTACTGAAAACAAGCACCGGCACACACCGATGAAAACTCACCCCTATTTTGGTACATCCATTTCACTCGACTTCACATGAAGTCACTCGAAATTCCCATGATGGCTCACAAGGCGAGGCGAGTGGAGATTAATTCACAGTATTTGCTGAATACAACCAGTTGACTAAATGTTACTATAAATAGCAGCCAATGAGATACCACATATCATCGGTATGTGCCTGTGTCATTATATATATGACCAGGGAACCAGTGAACCAATCTCTTTCAGGTGGTCAAGCTGTACATTTCAGTGTCTACAATTGAGAAGTCGGGTACCAGGAATGATACGATCCCTTGACGACGTCTGGTTGAAGAAATGAGAGCAACATGCGTCGTAGAATTATCTGATATTCGTCCCATTTCGGCGTGATAATATCGACCAATAATTCATTATATACTCTTGAAAAGCTGCAGTTCCGGAGACTATACTCCACTGATTCACTTAGCCACCGAGTGCGCTATGATCATTGCGACCAAGTTATAAACAGCAGACATGCCTCGAGAGTCTTTATGGGGGGAATACATGCATAGCCATTATGTAATGCTTATTCATATTCGCATATGATATGTATTGAATTTGAGCAGATTATAATACTGTATGCATATATTTTCCCATACATGTATTTATTTGTTCTTTGGGTCAAATGTATGATTACGCAGGTTTCGTGCAGCTAATAATATCAAAGAAGGTTCTTTGATGATATAAATTTTGCAACTATGATAATAACAATAATACGCTTACGAGTGAGCAGGGACACCGGAAGTCCCATTATGACTGTTATGGCAGCACCGATCCATGCGAGATGGAAATATGAGATTCTATAAATGAAATCCATCCATGTTTCACTGCAAAACAAGAACATTCCAATACAGCATAATGTGAAGCAATCATTGTGTTGTCTCACTGGTCAGAGCTGTCGGGAGTAAAATGCGCATTCAGCACTGTTGTGCAGTTACGTACAGCTGTCGGAAGACGTCGTACGGTTGTGTCAGTGTGAAGAACTGATCCAATGATTATCCATAGAAGAATCGCTACTGATGCAACAAAGCCTGTCACCCCACCCTTCAAGAAATGGAACCTAATATATAACTTCCTTATGAATAACATTACCGTTGCATTAGCCTGAGGAAAGAGTAAACCAAGGAGAGTGAGCCCTAGAGAGGGTCCTAGGGCAAGAGCAACCATTGTCAATCCTTCCTGTGCTCATGTTGTTATGATACTATATTAGCAAGAGATAATTAAATGAAAAGGTTCTCACTTCAACGATGTTACCGCCGATGAAGTCAAATAGGAGGGCCATGAGAGCAACAGAGACCCCAGTTGGGAGAACTTGAAAAACAAAGTGTCAGGATGAGTAATACGCTTGTAATCGTCTTGCTTTACCTAATAACTTTGCACCGATTGCTTTCTTGCGTGCATCTAATTGCAGACGATTGCTGACAAAATTTTCCCACAGGACAGATGTTATGGCACCAAGGCTGCTGGACGTCGCTCTGAGGTAGGGATATTAGTGATAGGTGACTCATTTTACGCTCATTGTACAGCAATGTATATATACATTATAATCGAATATCAAGTAATAATAGACACACCCCATAGCTGCAGCAGTAATAGCTGAGAGAAAGAGTCCCAACACTCCAGGTTGGGTAAAACGCTCTTCGATGAAATGCATCAAGAGCTAAAAGGAGAATATTGGCGTTTAGCTCTGGAAATTTACCTTGATGTTTTCTTACTTGGTTTTGATTACTAATGGCTCCAGATCTCAAAGGATCACATCCAGTTGTGTCATACCATGCATATAATACAAATCCAGGCAAATAGCATAAGATGGTCACCAGGCCATACAATATACCTGAAACCCAGAGTACTCTGCAAAAAAAAAACAAAAAAAAAACAAAAAAACAAAAAAACAAAAAAACACATTAATAGGTAATTGCAGGGTAGGTAACCATTATTGGTCCTATACCTTTTTGCTTCGGAGAGGGAGGCGACTGAGGAGTACTTTTGGTAGCCATGCTGGGAGATGCCATGTATTGTGAATGATATCACACAGCTTCCAATGATTAAACTCCACACTGAACTGGATTGAGTTAGTGAAGGGTCAAAACTGAGACGGTCCTGATTAAAAGGTACGAAGCAGGAATGGTGGGGTACTCACTCGAAAAGGTCTGAACGGTTGTTCAGTCTTGCAACGTTGAATACTTTCTGAATCCCGCCTATTTCATTCGAGCCCTGGAATACGTTTGTTGTTGTTATTGTATAACAGGCACAGTGAGAGCAACGAATAAAATTAAAGTACATTGTAGATAAAGGCAACTGAGTGACATCGTATTTATGCAACTGTGGTGGAAACGCACACTGTGAAGATAAACTGATTATACCACTATGAGTACTGTGTTGATCATTGCTAGTAGTATCCCGGCCTGTAAAAGTCCAGTATACACCGTGCCTTTCAATCCACCCTGCAAAAGCGCAGATCGTAATCTCAATATAGGTTCATCGAAAACTCACAAGTGCCGAGTAAATGGCCACCGATCCTCCAATGAGACAGATGATGTGCCATTCTTGGTATCCAGTCACTTAAATTTACATTCACACAAGTTATCAGTAGTCAGAGATTGTGAAAAGTTTACCTGTACTCAGTACAGTTGCAGCGGTGTACAAGTTGATTGACGAGAAAACCAGCTTTTGATAATCACACATACTGAACTACCAACGCATTAAAAGCAGGTAACCTACTGGTTGGAGAAGGAGAGAAAGGGTGATGCAATTCTTTGCTACCACACTACCAAATCTCAACTCAACATACTACAAATATAAGTAGGTAATAGAAGTAAAATTAAACTACCCAAGAACTTACCTCTGAGACATTCTTCAGTTTCAGTGGGTAGAGTATTGGTACGAGGACAAAACCGGCCAATATCTCCCCCAAGGCAAGACCCACTCCCATCAAGACGAAGGCGGACCCGTTATACATCACCTGAGCGGGTCCTCCCACCACAAAGGTGGCGGAGACGGAGGCCATGACCAGCGAGAAGACCATGGAGGTCCACGACATGCTACTCTTCCCTTGGAAGAAGTCATCAGGGCAAAGTTTCTCCTTGAAGTTGTAGTAGAGGCCAATGAAGAAGTTGGATGTCAAGAAAGCTGCGAGGACGCAGTAGTCGGCCCAATGCATCGGTTCCTGCATGGCGAAACAAAACAAAAACAAAAACAAAAACAAAACAAAAAACAAAACAAAACAAAAACATTTCTTTGCCAAACAGCCCTGAATTGTAAATAAATAAATAAATGTGAAAGTGTTCTCAAATTATGGATGGAAATTATCGATACTGTGTGATTGAATATAGACATAATATCATCTAATTGATTGTCACTCGGAAAAATTCTGGCTTACGTAGAAAAGCGTTGTAGAAGAAGGTTCAAGTTTGGAAGCCATTTATATGATATAAGGCGGTTTTGATTTTCAGAGAATATCACATGGATACATAGGCGTAGAAGACTTTGTGTGCATTAAAACATTAACGCAAATCTTATAATTGGACGTTACGTATAATTATGCATAATTTCACTGATCTAGACCCTATAATATTACTTAGGCCGAAAACATTCCTCGTGGTCCTCGTATAATTAAGTATACATAGTTGCGCAGTGAGACAGAATGCCCTAGCTAAAAATGGAGTCGCAACCGACTGACATGTGGTGACACGTTCTAAGATCATAAACAGAATATCGGTATAAATGTCTTTATTGTGTTTAGAAGCGTCACCTTCATCGCCTGGGGCTTATTTGATGCACGTGGTATCAAACACTATTTCGAGACGTTTTATGCCCTGGAAAATTTGCCTCACATTACACCGACGAAACAGCACACTTTCATCCTTCTTGTTGTTGCACGTTCTTGCAACAATGTCGAACAATGGCTAATGTTTGATAGCATTGGTTGTTTGAGACTCAGATGCAATATTTGGGAATACCAGTAAATGTGTAACGTCAAATATTGTCCCTTGCTCGTCTTTAGCGCAAAGAAAAGTGTCGAATACGACACACAATGGCAAACGAAATGAACAAATACACAAACAAATAACAAAAGATTTACAGAGAAAATATTTGAGGCATTGAGGGTACTTGCTTCAGGTTGATGGCTTTTACAATATACATGTAATATAACATACGGTATGATATATTTACCCAATTATTACGTCTGCAGAATAACGAACAAACGTGTGAAAGTTAGTGGCTTATTTATACACAAACATACAGCAAGCCGAACGTGAATCATTTATTTAGATACATTTGACTGATGGGTTTTAAGAGCTTTCAGAATCCTATTCTACAAGACATGTATGATCATGATGCCTGAACAGCAAAGAAATATCCCCTGAATCAGCCAAACATCCATATGACGAACACTAAAACGATGGTCGGTTGTAGACTGCAATACACGAGGTCCGAGATCACGTTATTAAGGCGCATTTTATTGGCTCGCAGTCATGATAGTAGTAAAAGTGTGATTGGCCAGTTTGACTTCTTCTGCAAGATGGAGATTGCATCATCATAAGTTTATTGTTGCGTGGTTAATGAATATTTGCTTCACGACCGAATTAACTACGTGTAAGGCGCAGTTCACATGTGTGCAGAAAACGCACGCACGCATCGTTAGGCCCGCAAATCGTTCCGTTCACATAATTTTTATTGTGCGTGCGGACCGTGCATGAGGGATATATTTCCATCGGAATCTTCCATTGAATTTGCAATCAAAAACGTGTGTTTCCATGGCAACCGTGTTGGCGCACTGCCAGAACACGTCGCAAATAATTTTCTAAACCGATCTATCCGAATGAGTGCGTTTCCACAACGAAGGAAAAAGAGCATTTGGAGAATAACAATATGGTCTGGGTAGCAGGGAAGTACTTGGCTTATCTATCTGCTACCCGTGAAAAACAAAGAACAAGAACATAGGCTTAAGTAATACTTATAGTAAATAGCCTCATTATAGTAAATAGCAATTACAGTAAATAGCATCAGGAAATCAAGGACTTGATGTAGATTGGACCAGCGGTGAGAATAATGAATAACATATTTACAAGAAAGAACAGGACACACATAAGAAAGTAAGAATGAGAGGATGAGAAAAAAAAATCTAACATGAACAGGTTAAATGTAAAGTGCCATGAAGAGCAGGGATGTTGTTGTGTCTCAATTCTGTTGGTTATAGAATGATAGAAGGAATTTCTTGTTTTTGTGTTTGAAAGTACTGAGCGAGTTGCATGTACTTATATCGGTAGGAATGGAATTCCAAGTAATGAATCTCTTGTATTTAATGCTTTTCTGACCACATTGGAATCTTGGAACAAATAATTTGTTAGAGTTGCGTGTTTGTCGGTTATGAATACTATTGTTTTTATTGAAGTAATTTGAGAATATAGAGGATAGAAGCCCATTTTTTTGCTTAAAGGGAGGGAGAACTGGTTAAAAATGGACTTTTAGTCGTTATTTGATGCACCATAAATGATTCCTATGCCTGACCCACGCAAGAAATATCATCGCTAACGATTTCGCGGGAGATATATTGCTAACTAGGCGTGACGTCAGGAGCTGTGATGAAACACCGAGTTCCCCATCTTTTACAATGAGCCTCGTCATATCAGCGTGTCCTGCGACTAAACCCCTGGATATTTTTTTTAATTTTCTTTTTGGAAATAGATAGAATAATCATTTTGCCACCAGTCAGGCGCGAAAAAAATTTTATTTTTCGCTATTTTTCTTATTTTAACAAGCGATTTTCTAGGACACCTACTATGGTTTCTCATCCTGAAACAGTAAAAAGGTCAGCCAGAGTGCACCACGCATGCGCTTTCGTTTCGTAAACAACAAAGATGTCCTTTTATGGCGAAGATGATCTGCTCTGATTGGCTGAAATCGATAGCTTCACGAGGGGAACGGGACCAATCAGCCATCAGCCAAACCAAGCCATCAGCTGACGTTTGTCTCCTATACTTCGTAATGGAAGCCATTCTTCCATAGGCGCAATGCTAACCCCGATATTCGGAATGCATTATTTCCTTACGCTTGCATCCAGGCATGGTGTTTTTGGCACGGAATGCTATCAATTGGTGCTATGGGTAGAACATCACTTAAAATTCAGTTCCCCATCCCTTTAAAGACTAGTATGCCAGTAAAGAAGTTATAGATATCTTTACATTTTAACAATTTCAATTCATTATAAAGTGTGTCAGTCGGGTAGCGTTTTTCTTTTTTACTCAGGATTTTCAAGATTTTATTTTGAGCTGTTTGGACCGGTTTCATCACAGTTGGATCACAAGTTCCATATATTTCAATGCCGTACTAGTATATTTGATAAACGGGAACACGTAGGCATAGTAGATTTGTTTCACTTGATTAGCGTTAATATATTTAGCGAGATAGTAAAATGCACTTGACAGCTGGTTTAGTTTAGAGATTATACAACTCGTGTGATGTTTCCAGTTCAGATTTTCATCAAGATGGATCCCAAGTGACATGCGATATAACAGATCCATTTAATGATAGTTGAATTACTGGTTTATTTTTTGCATTGCTAAAGATTGTAAAGCAGATCTTGTCAGTGTTCAGAGTTAGCTTGTTAGATGTGAACCAGTTGAGCAATTGGACCAGGGAGCCATTGGCATCAGCCGTTATTTGGTCAATAGATTTACCTGAGAAAAAAAGGTTGGTATCATCTGCAAAAAGGCGAACTTGGCCATTATGTATGCATTCAGCAATGTCATTAACGCATAAACGCAGCCGCAAATGTGAACGCACAAATATAAAATATAGTGAGATGGAAAATACTGCGCGAACACACGTTCACGTGAACGGCGCTTAAGACAGTGTCCTTCAAAACGATCGAAATTGAAGGAAGCGAGTTTCCAAAATGAACGTAATAACTAGAATATTTGGCTAAGTGGGATGCTGTTTCTATACATTGTAATATTATGTAGACCCCACAGTGACGGCCGGATATGTCGATTTCATTTATGTCAATTTCCCCTTTGATGAAGATATAAATTTCATTATAATTATATTTCCTGTGTATATTTGAAATTGACACGTCTATTGTTTGGGGGAACTTTAGATGAAACCCTCTGTTCTGTTGCTCTCTATATACAAGACTGAAATTGACACGCATGTCAATTTCGAAGCCATCTCAATCCACCTCTGGATCTCGTTTAACTACTCTTAAAATTTCACTATGTTATTACCGCGATTGAGCAAGTTATGAGTATTTTAGTTGCGTTGCGTTTCTTTTGTTGCTCGGTATATTATATATACCAACAGGTAATGCTTAAATATTACAACAAACAAAACAAAACAATTCATAGCAACGAAAGTCGACAAACACATTACACAATTAGCCGACATGTTACGATATAATGAAGCACAAAATATGGCAGAAATAAATCATTTAATCTGACTCAAATGAAAGACTCAAAACTCCAGCATCGGGTGCAGTCATAGAGAATAATCTTCCTGATGCTGAAAAAAAAAATTGTCTAAATTTGCGACACGCGACACGCCTCTCTTGAGGGTAATCTATTTTGTGTGTGTATGAAATTATACACTATGCAGTAGATTGGAAATGTAAATGTAAATCCAATACTGCAGAAGCATGATTTACATGGAAACCCGATTTATTTACAATATATTATCGTTCATTGTACTTACCTCATAACAAAGGATCAATCTAAAGGCAGAAAACCACTTGCATAACATGTAACCATTGTATTATCACAAATTCACAAACCAGCCTACTCACCTTTCAGGTAGTGCACCAATTTCCAACTGAATTAACCAACAGTCCAGCTATCACCTTAATAATAAAGCAGGTTGACGACCGAAGCAATTGTCTTTTAAGCCATGACCTCCGGCGTGTTTTCAAAACTATTATATTTTATGATTTGTGCACGCAGCACAAATGACAATAAATTCATTGCTGGTGTTCTATTTACTAGTGTGTGGCTCGTGGAAGCAATTAAACTTACGTTTCTGATAGGGATCTTGGCTAGTTTTAATTTAAATACATCTGTTGAAAGAAAACTTGTGCATAATATGCTTTTAAGACATCATCAATATACTATAACTAATCAACTCATCTTTCACCACCATGGAACCGTAAACCTTATAAGTTATAATGCAATCGTGCTAAGGAAGCTGTTCCATGTTTGGCAGTTATATAGCCTCACATACATGTACATGCAGAAAGGTTAAATCCGTCTGTATTCGAGCTACAGATGTTCGAGGATTCAGTATCGCCCTCTGTCACATCTTGTGGAACTACGATAGGGCTGACATTCTGAATCGCACATGCTTATGGCGAACCAGTAACCCGGTGTACTTTTCTGCTTTGTCTATTGCATCTGTGCACTTTATACGGAATGAAATAATGTATCCAGTATTATCGACACCCTTGTTTGGGCCTCTATTCGCTCATCATGATTATGTGATTATGGAATAATAGTTAGTTCAGGGTACGTGTATAGTAAGCTAAGGCTCTTATAATTAAAGATGGATAATTGCTAGTACATTATAATATCTATGCTGGAATTTCATAAACCGCTGGAATGAATTCAAAACTCAATCAATTATACGCAATTGTCCGAAAGCATGGAGTTGCGATGTTTCATAACGCAGAATAGTCCGCTGTGTACACTCGCCGATTCGGGTTTAAACGTTATGACCGTCGTGCTAACATATCAAGCAACATATTTAGCTTTGGCAGGGATGCACTTGCATTGCTCCAACTACTCACAAACCTCGGAGAAAACTGATCGAAACAACATGAATGTTTATGTTGCTCTTGGCAATGCACCTGGTGACCGGAAACAATGTATTATGTTGTAATCTGCCCTGAGGGCTGGTCAACAGACATCCCATGACCCCAATGGATATGTGAGGCTGGTGACCACGGTCATCCCTAGAAACCAAGCCGCGAGCTATCCCAAGGCAGTCTGGTCAAACAGTTTTGCAGCTTCGAGATCCGTGACTCTCTTGAATCCAGTCTCACCTGTAACGCTGGTATTAAATTCTGTACTGACTGGCAGGTAGCGTTGAGTTCTTGGCGATCCGCCTTTGCCAGGAATTGGACCATTTACCAGATATCCTGGAATCACATTCAGTAATTTAATTTCGCATTACATATAGAAATCATTTTTATGATTTAAATCATAGGTGATCTAACTCAATCAATCTGCAATCAGTCAATAACAGAAGTTGATACGTGTAATTTAATGACAAGACATTGGATGCTTTCCTTGGTGGTTTCAAACTTTGTATGCGAGCAATTGTTCCACCCGGTACACGTAAATAGCAGGGGGAAAAAGTGCACTTCCTTTGCAGATAAATTTAGAAAGCATATGCTATATCTAGCTCGTGTATGAAAATATTCTACCAATTATATCCACGTCACGATAATTCGTGTTTTTACTCGTATACCGTCAATAATAACGAGCAAGACGTGATTAGCCAATAGAAAAGGTTAATATGCAGATATTGCTTGCGTTGGGAGACAAAGTCAATACACTATCATGGGCCCTTGGGGCTGTCGCATCATTGGCAGATAGATAGACTATGGAAACACGGGAAAGCACTCCAGCACAAGCAGCTAGAGATGGAGATTATTCATCACAAACAAGAGATGCAGAGGGACGGATGCGGAGCGAGATCTATGCTACTGAAGAGAATGCTGCGGAGTACTTTGTTGGCCATTCTGATCTTTGTGTTGTGCTTATGTGCCTCCCAACTTCGCACTCCTGGGTCTCCTCGAACGACAAAGACAAAAAGTATTGATGACGTCTCGGATCGGTTCTTCTTCACCTGCTCCAATGTCGGAGATATTCAGATACTGGCTCTCACTGGTAGAGGTGTCACCAAACATGTGTATCGTGCTCAGCATGATGGTGAACAGATAGCCGTTAAAATGGTCATTCCAGACTCCCTTGATGTGCAGGAATGTGTAAGGCAGTGCTCAAATGAACACCAAATCGGGCTGTGTCGTGCGTTCCCGAACATGAAGTTAATGAAGGAGATCTTGTTACTCATCCAACTCAACCATCGCAATCTACTTCAGCTGCTTGGCTACTGCGTCCGGAGTGAAGAGATAACATCACTATCAACCAAAGATCATGGTGTCTTAGGCGTTTACGAATTCGCTAAGACGGCCACTTCGAGTATCGTCCAAACCTGGAGTCTGACTGATCGGCTGAAGAGTGCCTGGGAGTTGCTTGATCTTCTCTCGTACCTGGAACATTCTCCCCTGGGTTCTCTGCTTCTTGCTGATCTGAAACGCAGTCATCTGCTACTTCGTCCGCCTCATTCGATCGTTATCACTGACCTTGATGACGTCAGCGCGATTGAGCCAGAATGTTCCAATTCGCAATGCATTCACCCAACATCGTGCGTCGATGGTCGATGTGTCGGCAGCAATGCGAGACACAACATGGTGCGACTGTATGACCTGATCATATCACAACTGTTGTCTTGCTCAACTGGAATCGAAAGAGATAAATCTCTGAGCCTTCAGCAGAAGAATAAAGCGACAGTTGTTGGGGTCACCATGGAAACGAGTCGTTTGTGTCGTCAAATTCACGATACGGAAATTTCCGCGGCCGGAGCGGCGTCCGATTTGGAAAACATTATGACGAAATTGAACGATGAGAGTTAGAACACGTAACAGACGGCGAATTGGGTGATGGGAGGGGAGTAGCTAAATTGTTGATTATATTAAAATAGTAAAAATGCCGTCGCCATATTATTGAAATTGAACAAATTGACACTGATGTCAGATGGGGGTGTCTGTACCCTGTCAAGTAAAACCATGTGAATCAAAGACTGTTATATACTGTAATTAATTCATAGCGTAAGTATACCAATTAACTAACCATATTTACATACTTTATAATTATTAGTAAATTTTCGACATCAAACTTTTGAAAATCAATGTATTATTTAATTCATTTTATTACAAGCTATAAGAACCAGGATGCATCAAGGGCCTATAATATTGTAGCGATGGCTAACATTCGGTTTGTGTTGTTTTTTGTTTAGCTTTGTTTTTATGATTGGTTGGCTGCTTTGTGTACATACTGCGATATAATTATTATATTTACTTTTTGTTAATCAGTCAATTTAAATCATTTTGATGCTTCGGGTGACTAAAAAAAAAAGAGGTTTCTACGGGAATTGATCTGTTTCTCAAATTTCTTAAATGACAACCATGCAGTTAGTTAAGATACTTTTCTGGTGTGATATCGTATGTGTTATATTTGAGGAAGCTAATCATTGTATCAATGAAGTAAGCCACCTGGCAAAGAAGGCCGTCCCACACCCACTGGAAGCAACCAGCAACACGCCATGAACACCAAAATAGCAGCCATTCGACTTATTAAGGACACCAAAGTGGACGTAAACATATTCACAAATAAACCCCCTTTACAATTTTATCGGTCACCTGTTAACCTAACTGTACCTGAAATAATAATATATGATTTTATTGTTATATAATGTTATATTTGTTCGTGCAATGTTAATTAGCATTCCAATAATTAATGAGGTGCATTCGATGAAAAGTGCCATTTTCGTTCGTTTATACAGCTTTTAAGGATATCGAGGTCGCTTGGGACGTCGTCAATTAGAGAATAGAAACAATACCTGCTTTCTTGACTCTCACCTCATGGAGACATTGATTTTTGTCGGTAAGCCTGTAATATTATTCAAGTACCTCGTGCATTTTGTACATCGAGCTTGCCAGAAGAATGTACATTGGTTTTGTACAAAAAGTGGCACATCAAGAGAAATGCCTGATGAGGTTCTATAAATCTATGTAGTGAAGAAGGCCAAGTATTAGTTTGACCTTTTCAATCATGAACTTAGAAACAAGTAATAATGGACATTTTAGATTTAATAATGGAAGCTCTAACAAATGTGTGTTTGACATCCACGTATGAACGCCTTCGTTTTCTAATTTATGGATCATTGATTCATCTGAGCACGCTCCTTCGATTTCGTGATACGGTGTTACCCCATTGTCTAACGAGCAGACGACGCCACAGCACCAGTCGAAGCGGCCAACTGAGTGTTACGCAATGGTATTACCTCTCTCTTCATATGTCATTGAAGATGAAGATGATGCAAAGGTAGCCATGGGTCTCCATGCACATCACAAAGTAAACAAAAGACTCGAAAAGAGTGGTAGAAAAGATGGGGGAGTGTGTGTGATTGGGGTTTTACGGCTCCTTCCAACCCATTCGGGTGATACGGGCGCCAGAACAGAAGGCCCGGGACCGGGGTTTCCCCCTACTCTTATCGATAAATCCCAAGGGTTTTTTATCCTGCATACCACCATAGACAGTAGTACACAGCGCCCGGCCTTGTTACGCAGTTGTAGAAAAGGTGAGGATTCCCCCGACAGATGCAATGCCTTGGAAGGCTCTGGTGTGTGGAAGCTAAGGTCTCAGTAATTCAAATACAATGCAAACTTCCCGCGTGTAATGTCATTGGCATTGAAGGCGATGTCGAAATTGAGCAAAAGGAGAACTATTGTAGTTTGCGATGGTGTTTGAAATAACAACCCTAATGAATGAATTATCTTTTGAGCATGCAGGTATAGGAAATATGTGGGTAACCCGAGCACTGTGAGCAGGTCATTTTTTTGCTTTGCTTTGAATGACGTTATAAAGCCTGTGTCACCCATTTTATTCATGCCTTATGAGAATAGTTGTCATTTCCTCGTTACACTCTGACACCAACACTCAATGTTTTCAGGTTACTCACACATTGCCACTGCCTACCCTGCATGTCCAAATTAAAATTCCAAATTAAAATTCGGCATTAACAGAATGATACATTTAGTGGGACTGTTTGAGAGCGCTTAGGTTTGTTTTGGGCCTTCAATCTAGAAGTCCGATATTTCATGGCCAAACGAAAGGGTTGCAAGCAGGATCGGGTTTCTGAACCGAAAGTCAATCGAGTTCCAAATTTTCTAAATATAGTGCAGCATGCAGGCCTCAGGACTTTTTTTCGGAACCGTGTTTTGTGGGGGGTTTGTGTGCATGTTTGTGTGTGTGTGTTTTTTTTTTGTTTTTTTTTTTTTTTTTATTTTTTTTTTTTATTCTGCAGCTCTTTATATTCAGAGCTGGAAGGAACACCATAATTATTTTCTCGATCGGGCTTAAGAGCGTTTTTCGCAGATCTAATTGTCAATTAATCGGTATTTTTTTATTAAACGTCAAAAAGTATGCGCAACAATGTTTTGAACATCCCGTGAAAAGAAAAAAATCAATTTATACGAGGAAAAAAAGAACAAATAAAAAAGGCAATTTGGAGAATGGTTAAGATTAGGTAATAATAATAATAATTATAATAATTATAATAATTATAATAACAATAATAATAATAATAATAATAATAACAAAACAATAATAATAATAATAACGATAACAATAACAATAATAATAATATTATTATTATTATTATTATTATTATTATTATTATTATTGTTATTATTATTATTATCCTAATTTTAACTATCGACGATGATCACGATAGATCCCCAAAAGAGAAAAGAAGGACCACAAAAGAATCAGATGGATGGACTGCATTGTCAAAGACGATTCAGTCAAGAAGGAACTTCAAACGAGGCACATATTGGATATGAATAGAAATTATCGAAGCATCACCTTCAGTGACGACATCTCTTGAAGCACGAACAAATTAGGATTTCATAAACGTATATTTGGCCAATGCTTAGTTCATCATTTCCTTGGGTCTGTTGTGTGGGGCAAATTAAACGACCCTATAGTTATGGTATTAAACATAATCATAATTGTACATAGGCTTAATTATATTGCATGAATGTAAATCGATAACCATTTTCAATTAATTTACATTGAACCCGTGTACCACCATGAACTCATGCAATCACTACGCTGTTGTCAACACTTGTTCACTCACTGTGTCTGTCATTGCAGTGGATTATTCTGCACTAGTATATCGCCGACTGCACAGACCCTCTTTTCTGTCATGCCTATGCATACTTATTTTATCGGAGTGTGTTTTTATTATTTCTGTATTTTTACAAAGAGTTTGACTATAATGGAAATAGTAAATAGTGCTTTCTGCTCGCTACAATAATTTCATGTGTTGAATTTTGAATTCATTGACCGATTTACATGCAAATGAACTTGGAAATCTTGGGTAATGTGTCAAGAATTAAAATTGCGTACGAGTAAACAGCAGGACAGGCGGCACAGTGAGATTACAAGTGGAATGCCGGCATCGCCCAATTTGGCGCCAAAGGCTCAGGGCGCTCGAAAGTTTTGCTGATATCATTACCCGTTTACCATAATGCACCCAGAACGAGGCTTCAGTCCTTAGCAACTAACGATGCCAACGCAGTCAACAGTAAGATATCGTTGAAGACATACCCCAGAGAGGAGAATCGGAATTGATTCTGTGGGTAAGTTACACGAAGTATGACTCAGAAGAATTTGTGCAAGTATTTATTACTAGTATAGGGCACAATCATTCAATTTTTGTTTGTTGAATATTCGTTCAAAAGAGTTTCTGACGGCGTCTCATATGCTTTAGTGCATTTATAGTTTATACACACTACTCACCCGGGCCGTCTAAAAGTAAAAAACTCACGAACCTTGGTTCTCGGTTTCCTTAGTTACCACGAATAACTGCTGCCTTTTGGCCACCTTCTGTCTGCATTAATCGATTTTTCACTCTTAAATATCAATATGTTTAGTAATTACTGCTTATTATAACTATAAGTGAACTTGAAAGTTGATTAATTAAATTATATTAAACTTTTATGACAAGTTACGATGCAGTTAGAAGCTTCGATTATATTGAATTAAAAATATTGTTATTTAATAAAAACTTGCTTATGAAGTGTCAAAAGAACAGGTACAGTAAAACCTCGATGTGTTGAACATCCGTCCCTCGAATGTCTCAAAACATCCCCGCCCAGACCAAGCAGTCGGCAGCCTTTCTCTCTCCTGTTTAAGCCGCGACCAAAGCGAGGCTGACTCCAAAGATCAACGGATGGTGGATCTCAACTAAGGCATTGTTGTTGGTGTGATTGTGATGATCTTTTATGAATTGCCGACAAAAGATCGTGCGCATTTGAAGCTAGAGTTAATTAAAGAAATCCAGTTTTTGTAGGCCTACATCTATTATGAACTTTATGACAGCTTTAATATCAAAGCACGCAACAATAATAGCAAAGATGTTTGTTCAGAGTGTTTGTGCTCCACGAGAAACAGTATATATAAATCTAGCGACCACCAATCTTTGATCAGCATCATTAGTTCATCAACATCGCTCTGGCTACAAAACACAAGCTTAACGTGAAGACACTTGAGAACTTGAAAGCTACAACAACCTTCCGTGAAATCTTTTTTATCCAAGACTTAGATATTATTTTCAACTTTTGACATTACTTTTTGATTTATATTTGTTAATTAAAAATTTAATTCATAAATAAAATCATAGCCTCTCATAGTTTTTAAGTGCATAACGCATATCGTCAATCATAACATCAAAAAACGGTTTGAAATCAAAACGATTATATAACGGCCTCGATCTGTCAGTTGAAATATCCCCAAGTCGAAGTATTTGAGCTTATAGTTACTGTAATCTTGTTCCAAGACACCTACTCAGGCTATTGCATTCCCATGTATGATGTATGTCTCAGATCACTGACATGCACAAGCTAGATGTAAGGAAATATAATATTATAAACTGAAAACAAATACATGCTGCCACTTTTTGAAAACAATGTTTTCAAATTAATCAGCATCTGGGTTATGCTTATCAACTAATTCAAGCGTATTTATGAACTTGTTTATCTCTTCTTCAGGAGGTGAGGTAAATTCATCGCCATGTCGTTAGCGGCAGAGATGGAGCTGGGAGATTCCCGGGTGGAATTCATCTGTGACTATGTCCTGAAAACGATGAAGATTAAACCGGAGAAGTGGATGAAGATGTACAATCAAGATGAGAACAAACAGATGATCTTAGAGTTCTTTGATAAGAGTGACCGACCTTGTCTTCTGATCAGCGCAAATCCCGCTGGGGTGCTTTCGGTTTCATTTGAATGGCCAGCGCAGATGAAAAGCAAAGCTGTTTATTTTGTGAAGAAAGGCAAAGAGAACGTAACAAAGGATGCCAACTTGAGAAATATTCTCATCTATGGAGATTTATCCTATGCACCTATTGAACAGCTCTCAGTATTTGTGGATGAGGTAGAGTTTGGTTTTTATTTATGTGTTAGCCTCTTCATTATTGTATTTCCCAGGTGCTATGCCCACTCTTGGCTAATGATCGTAACCATGACACGTGGCCCTACGTTGTTTCACAAGACGTTTTGCGTCATATTCACAACCTGAAGAGCAGTGTCTACGTGGTGTCGGGCCAAGTGAAGGGAAAGACGCTCTTGCCTCTGCCTGTGGGAACTGAGAAAGTTGAAGAGGCGGCATCAGAGGCTGATGAAGGGTGAGTATTCATTGTACCCTTTCTCTTCTAATGTGAATACAATTCTTAATCAACAGATCTGCTGAGAACTATGACCGCACTCTGATCCATGCTATTGAGACAGTCATTATCGAATGGACGCATCAGATCAGAGATGTCCTGAAGAAGGACTCGGCACAACCGCTGCTTGAAGGACTCCATCCTGGTCCTCTCGTGGAAATCGAATTCTGGAAGATGAAACATCAGAACCTTGAGTGCATCTATGATCAAGTAAAGAAAATTGAATTTTTTTTGATGAAATCAGCTAACTGTGATTAAACCTCAAAACAGCTGAGGGATCCAAAAGTCCGCAAAATGGCAGAACTGTTGGAGAAAACAAACAGCAGCTATTTCCCTTCTTTCAAGAATATTTTCCGTGATGTTGTCGCTGGTACGTCTACCATTTATTCCTCAATTTATACAGTGTTTAATTACCTACTTTTTAGCGCTGACGGAAGCTCAGGATATCAATCTGTACCTGAAACCTCTCAGAAATCACTTTGAGGATTTGGAGCAGGCTGAATTTGATGAAATTTCCAAGAGCTTGCCATCTCTTATGCATGTCATCTGCTTGACGTGGGCCAACTCCAAGTATTATAACACGCCAGCGAGAATCATTGTTCTTCTGCAGGAGGTCTGCAACTTGCTCATTCAAGGCGTGAGTACTTTCATCTTACCATTCCAAGAATTTGAAGAAAGTAGTTCTGCAATACAGCCAAATTTTGTGCTCGAGGAAGGTTCAATTTGTTCGGAGAAATAATCGTGAACAAATTTGTTTTTGCTCAATTTTGCTGGCTTGCCTCACACATTCAGATCGGTTGCGGATTATCTTGATATGAATTGTTTGCATTGTGCTGCAAAAATTATTGATTCATTAAATCCCATAGTTTTCAAGACTAAATTGAGCCATTTAAAATTCCTAAATCTTTTTATTCTTTAAGCCTATTTGCAGACGGCAATGACATTCATTATAGATTTTGTTTATAACGTCGTTTAGTTAGAGGTCATTTTCTTCTCTCTTTTTTTACTTTTTTTTTTCTGTATTGTATAATGATAATGATGGATTGTCAATGAAAATTAATGCAGGCCTAATGAAATACCTGACAATGAGCTAAAGAAAGTTTGTCTTACTAAGAGCGAATTCTGAAAGCAAGTTTATGCACATGAATTGTAACAAAAATTGAGAATAGAACATAAGTTTTAAATTGTTGGATATTTAACATTTGCATCAAATCTATAAAGGGATGGGGAACTGAATTTTAAGTGATGTTCTATTGACTCATAGCACCAATTGATAGCATTCCGTGCCAAGAACACCATGCCTGGATACAAGCGTAAGGAAATAATGCATTCCGAGTATCGGGGTTAGCATTGCGCCTATGGGAGAATGGCTTCCATTGCAAAGTATAGGAGGCAAACGTCAGCTGAGGGCTTGCCGTGATTGGTCCCGTTGCCCTCGTGAAGCTATCGATTTCAGCCAAAAATAGCGAAAGAAATTTTTTTTTTTGCACCTTTCTGGTGGCAAAATGATTATTCTATCTATTTCCAAAAAGAAAATAAAAAAATATCCAGGGGTTTAGTCGCAGGACACGCTGATATGACGAGGCCCATTGTAAAAGATGGGGAACTTGGTGTTTCATGACAGCTCCTAACGTCACGCCTAATTAGCAATATATCTCCTGCGAAATCGTTAGCGATGATATTCCTTGTGTGGGTCAGGCATAGAAATCATTTTTGGTGCATCAAATAACGACTCAAAGTCCATTTTTAACCAGTTCTCCTTCCCTATAAGTTTTTGTAATCTCACTCGACCATGAATATTGAATTCCCCCAAAAATGTTACCTTCGGTACAGATAGCTATAAATTATTGTACAACATTATTTTTCAAAGGTAATCTTTGTTGCAGTGCCGCAATTTCTTGGATCCAGCTGAGATATTCAAAGGAGAAATTGAAGAAACAATTGAAAAAGTGAAGAAAGCTCTATCCAGCCTAAACTGCTTCAAATCCACGTACGAGGAACACCGTGCTAAGCTGAAAGATTACTTCAAGGAAGGAGAGCCGAAGGAATGGGAATTTGCGCCCCAGTTGGTGTTCCACAGATACGACAAATTCATTGAACGCGTTGAGACCATCATGGTACATTGCACACCATTCGTTCTGTGCATTGATAATCCATCTCATTCATGCAGGAGCTCTTTGAAACTGTGCTCGAGTTTTTGAAGCTGGAGAAGATTGAATTTGGAGGAATCAAAGGCAAAACTCTCAGCGCACAATCTGTGCAGATCTTTGAGGAATTCAATGAGCTGTACAAGGTGTTCACTGAGCGCACGTACGACGCCCTAGATCCACAGGACAAGGTGCGTGATATTGCCGCCAATTGGCGCGCGAAACTCAAGCTGGATTCATTTCGCCTCAGGAGTTTGTTGCTGATTACGATGCTTTCAAAGCTGCAATTGCTGATCTCGACAGAAGACTGTCGGCAATGGTCTGCCAAGGATTTGATGACTGCTCTGGATTGGAATCAGTCTTCAAGGTTCGTGACCTTGTGATTTAAGAGGGTTTTTGTAGCTACGATCGATCGCTGTTTCATTTACAGGTGCTGGATATCTTTGGCTCCCTTCTTGAGAGGTCTCTGATCAAACAGGAGTTTGATTCTAACTATCCCAAAATCACAACCATGATGGAATCAGAACTCAGCATTGCAAAGCAAATCTATGACCTTCATACCCAGCAAAGGGCAAATGAAGGTCGCATGGATATTCACAAGAACATGGCTAAAGTGTCTGGTGCCCTGAAGTGGGCCCAAGAATTGAGAGATCGAATCTGCGCTCCTATGGTCAGCTATAAGCGCATAGAACATCCGTAGGTTTTTAAACCTTAAATTTATCCACGAAATTCATTGTGTGTTTTTGCAGGTGCATGCAGAGCCAAGAAGCTATGGACGTGTATGAACACCACGAGAAAATGCTGGCTCTGCTGGCAGAGTGAGTTGACACATTGCATGTGATTATTGTGGTGATTAATTTAATTATTTTAACAGATTTGAGAAGGATGTTTATGATGAATGGGTGGCAGGTGTTGACGATGCCTGCAGCTTCAACTTGGCTCAGCCTCTGATCAGGAGGAACGAGGACACGAAACTCATCTCTGTCAACTTTGACCCTCAGGTTCGCATTTCATAATTAAGCAACATGCTGTCTAATGACAGATTTTGCTTTTTTTCTTACCAGCTTGTTGCTGTCTTGAGAGAAGTGCATTACCTGAATATCCGTGGTCGTGACGATATTCCACAAAGTGCTTCTACCATTTATACAAAGAATGAAACATTGCGCCAATATGTGGCGAACATTGATCTGACCGTGCAGTGGTACAACAAAGTACGTGAATCCGTCCTTGAAGTGGAGTTCCCCCTCATTGAAGGCCAGCTGCAAGAGATTGACGTACAGTTGGAAAAAGCAGAAAGGGAGCTCAACTGGAATTCTGAGAGTGCCTGGGAGTACATCCAGGAAACGAGGGATAAAGTGCACGACCTTGAGCAGCGGGTACAGAAGACGAAATTCAACGTTGAACAGATCCAGAAGCTGATGGCAACTTGGAGCAAACTGCCGCTGTTTGAGCGCAAGGAAGGGAAGAATGAGTCTCTACTCAACTTGGATGACAGGGAAGATCGACTGAAGAAAAGATACAATGAGATTGAGAAAACTGGCGAGAAAATTCACGGCTTGCTTAATGAGAACTTGGATCTGTTCAAGGCGGAGAAAGACACTGATATCTGGAGGGCATACGTGGATTATGTTGATGAAATGGTGGTGGACGGATTCTTCAGCACCATTCACTGCGGACTCAAGTTCCTTATGGATAACACCGAAGGAAAGAGCGAGCAAGAGTCGCTGTTTGAGGCGCACCTTGAACTGCAAGTGCCGGAAATGATCTTCAACCCATCCTTAGACTTTGGTGTGGCTGACGGCTTCTACGATATCATTGATGGTTTGATCGGTGATATCTACAAACAGGCGTCCAAGATCAAACGCCTCGCTGCTCACAGCGGCCAAGAGCATTACCAGGTACCTCGTTGTCACCTTTTGTTTTCCTCTCAAGTAATTGCATTTTTTCCTTTCAGCCGGATCTTGAGGAAACGGAAGAATTATCGGAGATGAGGAATGAACAGATGGATCGCGTGCAGAACATCATGAACAAAGCGTGTGAATTCCGTAATTCATTTGAGAATTACGCTTATCTCTGGGTGGATGACCGCAACGAGTTCATGCGGCAGTTCCTGCTATACAACCATGTGCTGACCACAGAGGAGATTGAAGCTCATGCTGAAGATGGTGTCCCTGAGTGTCCACCCACCCTTGACCAGTTCAAGGATCAGGTAGAATTTTTACCGTGATCTGTTGAATTATTCAAGTTTTTTCTCTGTTAATAGATCGATACTTACGAGAAGATCTACATCGAAGTTGAAGGCATGCGAGGAACTAGCGTCTTTGAAAACTGGTTCCGCGTTGATGCTCGTCCGTTCCGTCAAGCGCTGCTCAACATCATCAAACGCTGGAGTTACATGTTCAAGCAGCATCTCATTGACCATGTCACTAATAGGTCAGTGTACTCCTCGATATTCTACAGCCGTTTGAAATGTTGTGACACTCTTTTTTACAGTTTGAACGACCTGTCGTCATTCATCAAGGTTGCTGACAAGGGTCTCACAACATCTGTGGAGGAAGGCAGTTACGATGAACTTGTAGAGTGCATGGGCCATCTGATGGCTGTGAAGGAGAGACAGGCGACCACTGATGAAATGTTTGAGCCTCTGAAGCAGACAATTGAACTGCTCAAGACGTACGAACAGGAGATGCCTGATGAGGTGCACCAACAGCTGCAGGAGTTGCCAGAGCAGTGGAACAACACTAAAAAGATTGCTATCCAAGTCAAGCAGCAAGTGGCGCCTCTACAGGCCAATGAGGTCTCTAACATTCGCAAGAAGTCAGCCAACTTTGACGTTAGGCAGCATGAGTTCAGGGAAGAATTCCGCAAGATTGGTCCATTCTTGTACACCTGCGAAGGACCCTACGAAGAGCTGGATAAGGTGAGATCTCTACTCATGAAGGTGTGCTCTTAACGGAGCCTTCTATTTCAGTACCATGTGCGTATTTCTGGCATGGAGAAGGAAATGCAGGCTCTGCTGGAGTCAGCCGGTCTGTTTGAAGTCAACGTGCCAGACTTCAAACAAATCAAGCAATGCAGAAAGGAGATCATTCTGCTCAAAGTGCTCTGGGACATGGTGCACATCGTGCGTTCATCCGTGGACGACTGGAAGACCACGCCATGGCTGGAAATCAACGTGGAGCAGATGGACATGGATTGCAAGAAGTTCGCGAAAGAAATCCGCTCGCTTGACAAAGAGATGCGAGCCTGGGACACGTACGCAGGCGTAGAGAGCACCGTGAAGAATATGCTGACGTCGCTGCATGCGGTGGCTGAGCTGCAGAACCCAGCCATCAGAGACAGGCATTGGCATCAACTCATGCAGGCCACTGGGGTGCGTGTCTTTACTCTTCATTTAACTGTTATGTAATCATTTCCGCGTTCTTTCTCTATTCGCTATTTCTCTCATCAGGCGAAGGTAATTTGTTGTGGATCCATTCCTTCTGTGATCAATGTTTCACACGCATCATTAAAATACCACACGCATTCCCTGTTCCCATAAACCATAGCTGCCCCCCTCCTCCATGCATGTCATTTAGAGATGGCTAATTCTGATTGCTCTGTGTCGCAGGTACGATTCTCCATGGACGAAAGCACGTCCCTCGCAGATCTCTTGTCGCTCAACTTGCACGAGTTTGGCGATGAAGTGTCTGGAATTGTGGATAAGGCCGTGAAGGAGATGAGCATGGAGAAAGTGCTGAAGGAGCTGGAGGTCACGTGGGCGGCCATGGAGTTTGAACATGACAAGCACCCGCGCACAGAGCTCACTCTGCTCAAGGCCTCTGAAGAACTGATTGAGACCCTGGAGGACAACCAAGTGCAGCTGCAGAACATGCTCACGTCCAAATACATCGCTCACTTCCTCGAAGAGGTTTCTTCCTGGCAGAAGAAGCTGTCGACCGCTGATCAAGTGATCACCATCTGGTTTGAAGTGCAGAGGACATGGTCTCATTTGGAGTCCATCTTCATTGGTTCTGAGGACATCCGAAAACAGCTTCCAGAAGACTCAAAGCGCTTTGACGGCATTGACAATGATTTCAAGGTAAGGGGGTGGGTACGTATTTCCAGCTCATGTTACGGTTGTGTCTTATAGGAATTGGTGTCCGAGGTCGAAACAACCACCAATGTGGTTGAGGCCACTAATCGACCAAATCTGTTTGAGCGGCTAGAGGCCATTCAGGGTCATTTAGTGCTTTGTGAGAAGGCGCTGGCTGAGTACCTGGAGACGAAGCGACTGGCGTTCCCTCGCTTCTACTTTGTGTCTTCTGCTGATTTGCTTGACATTCTGTCCAATGGCAACAACCCGACTGTGGTACGTTGTTGGTTTATCTCAGAGGTTATAAGCAATCTGATTAATCTGGTTCATATTACAGGTCATGACCCATCTGACGAAATTATTCGACAGTTTGGCCAAACTGAAGTTCATACAAGAAAATGATGAGAACACGAAGATGGCTATCGGAATATATTCAAAGGACAAGGAGTACGTTGACCTGCCCCAGCAGTGTGACTGTGATGGTCAGGTGGAGGTGTGGCTCAATCGCGTTCTAGAAGCCATGAAAGCCACCATTCTGCATGAACTTGACAATTCAGTTGTGGCGTATGAAGAGAAACCACGTGAGCAGTGGCTCTTTGACTTCCCTGCTCAAGTCGCCCTTGCTGGCTCACAGATTTGGTGGACGATTGAAGTCAACATCGCTTTTGGACGACTGGAAGAAGGTTATGAGAATGCTCTCAGAGATTTCAACAAAAAGCAGGTTTGCGAGAAAACTTGCAATGCATGGGTGCAGATAACCTTCTTCCTCTAAATACAGATTGGTCAGCTGAATGCTTTGATTCAAATGTTGATCGGAAAACTGACCCCCGGAGATCGTCAGAAGATCATGACCCTGTGTACTGTGGATGTGCACAACCGCGATGTGGTTGCAAAGCTGATTGCACAGAAGGTGGACAACATCCAGGCCTTTGCGTGGCTCTCGCAGCTCAGGCACAGATGGGATGAGAAGGAGAAGGATTGCTTTGTGAACATTTGCGATGCTCAGTTCCGTTATCAACACGAATACCTCGGCAACACGCCACGTCTTGTGATCACACCCTTGACTGACAGATGCTACATCACCCTCACGCAGTCTCTCCATTTGACGATGAGCGGGGCTCCGGCTGGTCCTGCTGGAACCGGCAAGACAGAAACAACCAAAGATCTGGGACGTGCGCTTGGCATCATGGTGTACGTGTTCAACTGCTCGGAACAGATGGATTACAAGTCTATCGGCAACATCTACAAGGGGCTTGCCCAGTCCGGCGCCTGGGGTTGCTTCGATGAGTTCAACCGCATCTCCGTTGAGGTGTTGTCCGTGGTTGCTGTGCAGGTCAAGTGCATCCAGGATGCCATCAGGGACAAGAAATCCGTCTTCAATTTCCTAGGAGAGGAAATCAAAATGAACCCTACCGTTGGAATCTTCATCACTATGAACCCTGGCTATGCTGGCCGTACTGAGTTGCCAGAGAATTTGAAGGCTCTTTTCAGGTATGAGCACTTAATGTTGATTGCACATAATGATGAACGTCTTACTTCTGAACAGACCTTGCGCTATGGTTGTCCCCGATTTTGAACTCATTTGCGAGATCATGTTGGTGGCTGAAGGTTTCCTTGAGGCTCGCTTGCTCGCCAGGAAGTTCATCACTCTTTACTCTCTCTGCAAAGAACTGCTGTCGAAACAAGTAGGTCTCCTGTGTCAATTGAACTGACCTGACTGTTGCCTGCTTCAGGATCATTACGACTGGGGCCTCCGTGCCATCAAGTCTGTGCTGGTCGTAGCTGGTGCCCTGAAGAGAAGCGATCCAGGCCGCCCGGAAGACCAGGTAAGATATTAAAGCAACTCTTGACAAAGCAATCGTTATAATTAACACCGAGCTGAAACTAATAATTAGCAAAAGAAGGAGATCTTTCGAAACCCCCAGGCGAAACGAGTGGTAGGTTGTTCATCACCAGAGTGCGGTGCAGCTTGAATTCTTTGTGAATATTACAAAAGGGAATATTTATGAATACATTAATGCATGTTATCTGTAACCATTGAAGTCAACTGTTGATTTTGTGATAGTGATCAGAGACCAAAGGGAGGAAGATGCAGGAGGAAAAGTGTTTGCAAATCGACGGAGAGAGGCACACTTTTGTCAGTGTTCTGTCGTGATTCCTGTAAAATGATCACCGCATTTTAAAACGTCACAGATTTTCATCCTGATAAACCCCTCCCTTCCCCCAATTCTCACAATTCTTCTCTTTATTCATTCAAACCCAAAAAAAAGGCCATTCAGGTTCAAAAAACATGGGAAGCGATGGTGAGACCCCTTGTTGTCGTTTTGGTGGTCACCTCTGAATGTTGACGATCACGGTCATGTTGAAAGATGGCTGCATATCATAATTATTCGCATGATCTCACTATAAGAGTGATTCTGAGGCATTGGAATTTATCCATGTAATTGGCACAGCATGATGAGATTATAAGTTATGATGTTTTCAAAGTATGAGATGTCTAAATATGCATGTGGCTAAGCGTGCAGATGATTTCTCGTTCTGATGCTTCCTCACCACTCACAGGTGCTCATGAGGGCTTTGCGTGATTTCAACATCCCCAAGATTGTCACAGATGATCTTCCTATTTTCATGGGCCTGATCGGTGATCTCTTCCCTGCATTGGATGTGCCACGTAAACGGGATTTGGAGATGGAAAAACACATCAAACAGGCCGTTCTGGATCTCCATCTGCAGCCAGAGGACGCTTTCGTTCTGAAAGTATGTTGAGCTTATTTCTCAAATTCTGTGTAAATCTTTTTTGCTTTTTCAACAGATTGTGCAGCTCCAAGAGTTGTTTGAGGTGCGTCACTCTGTGTTCATCGTTGGTAACGCTGGCACGGGAAAGTCGATGGTGTGGAAGTCTTTGTTCAGAGCCAACTTCAACCTCAAGAAGAAACCTGTCGCTGTGGATCTCAACCCGAAAGCCGTCACCAACGATGAGCTCTTTGGTATCATCAATCCAGCAACCAGAGAATGGAAAGATGGTGAGTCCTGCACGTAACAACCTCCGTTGCGTGACAATTCTGTTTTTGAATTCCAGGTCTCTTCTCCGTCATCATGCGTGACTTGGCTAACTTGCCAAATGAAGCTCCAAAGTGGATCGTGCTTGACGGAGACATTGACCCCATGTGGATTGAGTCGCTGAATACCGTGATGGACGATAACAAAGTCTTGACTCTCGCATCCAATGAGCGCATCCCTCTGACAAACTGCATGAGATTGCTGTTTGAGATTTCCCACTTGAAGACTGCCACACCCGCCACTGTGTCCAGGGCAGGCATCTTGTTCATCAACGCAGCTGATCTCGGCTGGGGACCGTACGTCAGCAGCTGGTTGGACACCAGAGAAATTCAGTCTGAGCGTGCCAACCTGACCATCCTGTTCGACAAGTACGTGCCGATCTGCTTGGAGGTGATGCGTACGCGTTTCAAGAAGATCACGCCCATCGTGGATATCAGCCACTTGCAAATGCTGTGCTACCTGCTGGAGGTGCTGCTCAGCCCAGAGAACACTCCGCTTGACTGCCCCAAGGAGTGGTACGAGATCTACTTTGTGTTCGCCTGCATCTGGGCGTTCGGTGGCTCGTGCTTCCAGGATCAGGTATGCTCCCTTACTCCCATCCTATGCAACTAATCATGCCTCGCTGCCATGCAGTTGATCGACCACAGGGTGGAGTTCACCAAGTGGTGGGTCACTGAGTTCAAAACAGTCAAGTTCCCCTCTCAGGGCACTGTCTTTGATTACTACGTTGATGCCGATACAAAGAAATTCGAGGTGTGGAGCAAGCGTGTGCAGGAGTTTGAACTGGATCCCGAACTGCCTCTGCAGGTGAAGTGTTTCTTCAGCTGATTTGTGCTTTTCTTATTTCTCTGTCACAGGCCACTTTGGTGCACACTGCTGAGACCACTCGTGTGAGGTACTTCATGGATCTGCTCATCGAGAAGAGACGTCCCGTAATGTTGGTCGGAAACGCAGGAACCGGCAAGACTGTGCTGATCAACGACAAACTGTCCAGTCTGTCAGAAGACTACATGGTGGCCAATGTACCATTCAACTTCTACACCACTTCCATCATGTTGCAAGGAGTTCTTGAGAAGCCTCTGGAGAAGAAAGCTGGCAGGAATTTCGGTCCGCCCGGCACCAAGCGCCTCATCTACTTCCTTGATGACATGAACATGCCTGAGGTGGACAAGTACTTTACAGTGCAGCCGCATACTCTGATTCGTCAGCACTTGGATTACAGCCATTGGTACGACCGCACAAAGCTGTCGTTGAAGGAGATCCACAACACGCAATATGTGTCCTGTATGAACCCCACGGCTGGCTCATTCACCATCAACTCTCGTCTTCAGCGCCATTTCAGCGTGTTTGCTCTGAGTTTCCCCGGAGTGGATGCCTTGGCCACGATCTACAGCAGCATTCTGTCTCAGCACTTGGCTCAGAATGGATTTGCTGCCGCCGTGCAGAAGATCGCCGCCACAGTTGTGCAGGGAGCCCTGGCCCTTCACACCAAAATCTCCCAGACCTTCTTGCCCACTGCTATCAAATTCCACTACACCTTCAACTTGCGTGATCTCTCCAACATCTTTCAGGTATGCTGATATATTCATCCTTTCCCTTGCTTGATCATTCAATGCTCTGTGCTTCAGGGAATGCTGTTCGCTGCTCCTGATTGCTGCAAGGAGCCAACCAAACTAGTGAGACTCTGGATCCACGAAGCGATGCGTGTGTACAGAGACAAGCTGGTGGAACCGGCTGATGCCGAGACCTTTGACAAAGTCATGAAGGATAGTGTGAAAAAGACGTTTGAGGTAAGAATCTTGGTTTGTGATTGACGTTGCTCATCATATGATTCACAGGACATGGATGAGGCCGTGGTGTTTGAGCAACCGTTGCTTTTCTGCCATTTTTCCATGGGTATCGGAGACCCCAAGTACTTGCCAATCACGTCATGGCCGGACATCACCAAGATACTAAACGAGGCGCTTGAGAGCCACAACGAGATCAATGCTGCAATGAACCTGGTTCTTTTTGAGGACGCCAGTTCCCACATTCTCAGGATCAACCGCATCCTTGAGTCCCCTCGTGGAAATGCGCTCCTGGTTGGCGTGGGTGGCAGCGGAAAGCAGAGCTTGTCACGTTTGGCTGCGTACATTAGCAGTCTTGAAGTTTATCAGATCACTCTGCGTAAGGGCTACAGTATTGCTGACTTGAAGGTGGATTTGGCCGGCCTGTACATGAAGGCCGGTGTGAAGAACATCGGCACAGTGTTCCTCATGACCGACGCACAGGTGGCTGATGAAAAGTTCTTGGTGTTGGTCAACGATCTGCTGGCGTCAGGAGAGATTCCTGAACTGTTCCCTGATGATGATGTGGAGAGCATCATCAGCGGCGTACGTAATGAGGTCAAAGGTCAAGGTCTGCAGGACACTCGCGAAAACTGCTGGAAGTTCTTCATTGACCGTGTGAGACATCAACTGAAGGTTGTGCTCTGCTTCTCTCCCGTGGGCAGCGCGCTCAGGGTCAGAGGTCGCAAGTTCCCTGCCGTCGTCAATGCCACATCCATTGATTGGTTCCATGAATGGCCAGAAGAGGCTCTGGTGTCTGTCAGTAAGCGTTTCTTGGAAGAGGTTGAGCTGCTGAATGTGAGTCTGATGAATGATCGGTTGTTCATTATGTGAGATGATGGTTTTATTTGCAGCCTGAAATGCAAGCATCAGTTGCCCAGTTCATGGCACAGGTGCACAAGTCTGTGAATGAGATGTCCGTTTCGTATTTGTCGAATGAGAGGCGTTACAACTACACAACGCCCAAGAGTTTCCTTGAGCAGATCAAACTCTACCAGAATTTGCTGAACACCAAGCATGTAGAGTTACAGGCGAAGATGAACCGCCTGGAGAACGGTCTGGAAAAACTGAAAAGCACTGCACAGCAGGTCAGTGCGGGATTCATGCCTAACCATGGTAATTAATCACTTAACAATTGATGCTCCCAGGTGGATGATCTGAAAGCTAAGCTGGCCGCTCAAGAGATTGAGTTGGCGATCAAGAATGAGGAGGCCAACAAACTGATTTCTGTGGTTGGAGCCGAAACTGAGAAGGTATCAAAGGAGAAAGCGATTGCTGATGAAGAAGAGGCCAAGGTCAAGGTCATCAATGACGATGTGTCCAAGAAGGCAACGTCTTGTCAGGCCGATCTTGCAAAGGCTGAGCCTGCGCTGAAGGCTGCTCAGGCTGCCTTGGATACCCTGAACAAGGTACAGCAGCCGATAGAGATCAATGCTGTTGTGAAATTGAATGTTTGCCTTGTAGACTAACTTGACAGAGTTGAAATCATTTGGTTCTCCTCCTGGACCTGTCGTCAACGTATTGGGTGCTGTGATGGTGTTGCTTAGCAACCAGACCTTGAAGATTCCAAAAGATCGTAGCTGGAAGGCTGCCAAGGTCGTTATGGGAAAGGTATACTGAATGTTCTTCAGGGGGGAGATAGAACTGATAAATTATGCCCTTTCAGGTTGACGATTTCTTGAATTCGCTTATCAATTATGACAAGGAGAACATTCCTGAGGTTTGCCAAAAGGCAGTTCAGCCGTACTTGGACAACCCTGAATTCGATGCTAATTTCGTGGCTGGAAAATCTCTTGCTGCTGCTGGTCTCTGCGCTTGGGTTGTCAACATCATGAGTTTCTTCAAAGTCTTCTGTGACGTTGAGCCCAAGCGTCTTGCGTTGGAACAGGCCAACTCACAGTTGTCAGCTGCTCAGGAGAAGCTCAAAGTCATCCAGGGCAAGATCACCTCCTTGGAAGAGGCTCTCGGAAAACTGACGGCAGAGTTTGAGAAAGCAACGGGTGAAAAACTGAGGTGTCAGCAAGAGGCAGAGACAACCAATAAGACGATTGAATTAGCCAACCGACTGGTGGGAGGTCTGGCGTCTGAAAACGTTCGTTGGGCGGACGCTGTGGCTTCGTTCAAAGAGCAGGAGAAGACGATCCCTGGTGACGTCCTCCTCATCACGGCCTTTGTGTCATACTCTGGCTGCTTCACCAAGAAGTATCGTCTTGACCTAATGGACAAATGTTGGCTGCCGTACTTGAAGGAGCTCAAGACTCCCATTCTGACATCTGAAGGCCTCGACCCCCTGACCCTGCTCACGGATGACGCCACCATTGCTGGGTGGAACAACGAAGGCTTGCCTAGTGACCGCATGTCCACTGAGAATGCCACCATTCTGTCTAGTTGCGAGCGCTGGCCTCTTATGATTGATCCTCAGTTGCAGGGTGTGAAATGGATCAAGACCAAGTATGGAGCTGACTTGACCATCATCCGTCTTGGACAACGTGGCTACCTGGAAGCCATTGAGAGAGCAGTCAGCAATGGAGAAGTCGTCCTCATTGAGCAGATTGAGGAGGCTGTTGACCCTGTCCTCGATCCCATCATCGGTCGTAACACCATCAAGAAGGGGCGTGCCATCAAATTGGGAGACAAGGAGGTCGAGTACCATCCAGACTTCCGTCTCATTCTGCAGACCAAGTTGGCCAATCCGCATTACAAGCCTGAGCTGCAGGCCCAGGCAACTCTCATCAACTTCACTGTCACACGTGATGGTCTGGAGGACCAGTTGCTGGCCGCCGTAGTCAGCAAAGAGCGTCCTGATCTGGAGAAACTGAAGGCCGACTTGACCCGCCAACAGAATGAGTTCAAGATCACTCTGAAGCAGCTTGAGGACTCTCTGCTCGCTCGCTTGTCGGCCGCTGAAGGTAATTTCCTGGGAGATTACGCGCTGGTGGAGAATCTCGAGACGACCAAGAGCACGGCCATTGAGATTGAAGAGAAAGTGAAGGAAGCCAAGATTACAGAAGTGAAGATCAATGAAGCCAGGGAGCTGTATCGCCCAGCCGCAGCGCGCTCATCCCTACTCTACTTCATCCTGAACGACCTGAACATCATCAATCTCATGTATCAGTTTTCTCTCAAGGTATTATCATTATCATTAGTTCACTGATGGTTATATTCAATTGTTTCTCAGGCTTTCACCGTTGTGTTTGAGAAAGCCATTGACCGCGCTGAGCCAGCTGAGGAGGTTAAACAGAGGGTCATCAATCTCATTGACTGCATCACATTCTCAGTGTTCATCTACACCACCAGAGGTCTCTTTGAGAAGGATAAGATCATCTACACAGCTCAGATGACGTTTGCTGTGCTCACTATGAGCAAACAGATTAATCTTGTTGAACTGGACTTCTTGCTGCGTTTCCCGCTCACACCAAATGTGACATCACCGGTTGATTTCCTCAGCAACCCTTCGTGGGGCGGCATTAAGGTAGGCTCTCTGGTCCGCCTGTGCAATCGGTCTCTATTCATCTTTTTCAGAGCTTGAGTGCGATGGAAGACTTCCGTAACCTGGACCGTGATATTGAAGGATCGGCCAAACGTTGGAAGAAATTTGTTGAGAGTGAATGCCCAGAGAAGGAGAAGTTCCCTCAGGAATGGAAGAACAAGTCATCGCTGCAGAAATTGTGCATTATGCGTGCGCTCCGACCCGACAGAATGACCTACGCTGTTAGGTGCGGCCATCTTACAACTCACCTCGTGCCTGACTTATCAATGATTGTATTTCTAGGAATTTCGTTGAAGAGATGATGGGAACCAAGTATGTTGAAGGACGTGCTCTGGAGTTTGCAAAATCGTATGAAGAGTCCGGGCCTGGAACCCCGATCTTCTTCATCTTATCTCCGGGAGTGAACCCTCTGAAGGATGTAGAAGCCCTCGGCAAGAAGCTCGGCTTCACTGGAGACAACAACAACTTCCACAACATTTCACTTGGCCAGGGCCAAGAGATCGTAGCGGAAGAGGCGATGAACCTGGCCGCCAAGGAAGGTCACTGGGTCGTCCTGCAGAATGTGCATTTGGTGGCGAAATGGCTGGCTACCCTGGAGAAGAAACTGGAGGAGTTCAGCAAGGATGGCCATGAGAACTATCGCGTGTACATCAGCGCTGAGCCTTCTGGTACACGCGACACCCACATCATTCCTCAGGGTATCCTGGAAGCTGCCATCAAGATCACTAATGAACCTCCAACTGGCATGCACGCTAACCTGCACAAAGCCCTGGATAACTTCACTCAGGTAAATCCAACGGCAATTTGTAATTTGTTCTATATGTTTCCTCTATTCTTCTGTACAGGACACATTGGAGATGTGTGCTCGAGAAGCTGAATTCAAGATCATTCTCTTCTCTATCTGCTATTTCCATGCTGTGGTGTGCGAAAGAAGGAAGTTCGGACCTCAAGGCTGGAACCGTTCTTATCCCTTCAACACTGGTGATCTGTACATTAGCATGAACGTCTTGTACAATTACCTTGAAGCCAATGCCAAAGTGCCATGGGAAGATCTGCGATACCTCTTTGGCGAGATCATGTACGGAGGCCACATCACAGACGACTGGGATCGGACCCTCTGTCGTACCTACCTGGCGGAATACCTCAATCCGGACATGGTGAGAATTCACTCCCACTACATGCATACATGCTCTGAGACTATTCTGATTAACAGCTTGAGGGTGAGCTGTACCTTGCTCCTGGATTCCCAGTGCCTCCCAACACAGACTACAAGGGGTACCACAACTACATTGATGAGAGTCTGCCCCCAGAGTCCCCTTACCTGTACGGCCTGCATCCCAATGCGGAAATTGAGTTCTTGACCACAACTTCCGAAAACCTCTTCAAGACCGTACTCGAGATGCAGCCCAGAGACGCTGGTGCCGGAGATGGAGCGGGGAGCAGTCGTGAGGAGAGGCTCAAGGCCATTTTGGACGACATCCTGGAGAAGCTCCCCGAGGACTTCAACATGCTTGAAATCCAAGCCAAGGTCCCGGTGGAGGAGAGGACGCCCTACATCATCGTCGCCTTCCAGGAGTGCGAACGCATGAACATGCTCATTTCTGAGATCAGACGCTCTCTGAAGGAGTTGGATCTCGGTCTCAAGGTTGGTTTCTGGGTTTCTTATTGGAGTCTTTGCTAACTGGGGTTTGTTACAGGGAGAATTGACCATCACCGGAGACATGGAGGACCTCGGAAACGCCCTGTACATGGACGATGTTCCCGAGAGCTGGAGCAAGCGTGCCTATCCTTCGCTGTTGCGCCTGACCATGTGGTACGCTGACCTGCTGTTGCGTGTGAAGGAACTGGAGTCGTGGACGGCAGACTTTGCGCTTCCCAACGCAGTGTGGCTCGCTGGCTTCTTCAACCCACAATCTTTCCTGACGGCTATCATGCAGCAAATGGCTCGTAAGAATGAGTGGCCGCTTGACAAGATGTGCCTGCAGTGCGACGTGACCAAGAAGAGCAAGGAGGACATGGGGGGACCTCCGAGGGAGGGTTCCTACGTGCATGGCTTCTTCATGGAGGGAGCGCGCTGGGACACACAGACCAACATGATCGCTGAGGCGCGTCTCAAAGAACTCGCGCCCGCCATGCCTGTCATCTTCATCAAAGCCATCACGGTCGACCGCATGGACACGAGGAACATCTACGAGTGTCCCGTCTACAAGACCAAACACAGGGGCCCCACGTACGTCTGGACCTTCAACCTGAAGAGCAAAGAGAAGCCGGCCAAATGGACATTGGGTGGCGTCGCTCTACTGCTCCAAGTCTAAATTATTCCTGTTTGAACTGTACATGATAGTACACAATCTGCTATGTCCCAACAGTGCTGCTGCTGGAGTGTGTCGGCCACTAATCTAGTTTCTCTGCTAAATCCTCCCTCCCCCCCTCTCCCTTTATCTGCTTTATTTGTGAGTGAAATCTCGGTCTCCATTTATGGACAAAGACCTGACATGCCAGAGCATTGCATTTAAGTTGTACATGGTATCAGAAATCTTTGTTTTTCAGCATCATCTCCCTTTCCCGACACTTCTAATTCAAGGATCTTCCAAATAATTCCGGAACAATCCCCTTCCCCATTTCACACTCAGCACACTCTGCAAACATGGTCTTGTTTTTGATAATTGTTATCATATTTTTAGGAAATCAATTTCTTTGGTGAATTTTTAATTCCTTGTTGAATACAATGTTAAAATATGCCCTGTTAATAAATCACAAATATAATTTTACCTGGATTGATTCCGATTTCTTTCTGGATGGGCACCTTATATATTGCTTGGAGAGTTGAAACCAAAAATGTCTGTCGTACACTTGACGACGGAGGCATTTGCAGAAGATTTGCTTGAAGCTCCAATGAACTTTAATTCTTCAGAAATAAAGTTCAGTAACAATTACATATCATCCAATTGGGTATACCGGTAAATGTAAGCTTGATTGTATTCTTCGGTAATGGATGATCTGGTGTTGAAAGTGCAATGTATCTAATGTCTGACGCAGTGAAAACAAACGCAAAATTCTAGCGAGTTAATGTCAACCCTTAATTAATTAAACAAGAGGGGAGGGGTCGATATTGAAATTCACAATCGGTGAATGCAGTGATGCGGTTGGTCTAAATGTGCATTAAATTCAGTGATTATAATTATAAGAGGTTTTTTTTAATTTTGTTTCTCTTTTCTTTTTTAATCTTGAAAAAAAAAAAAAGATATTTCAACCATCTTTAACTGGGTATAATATATATGAATTGGATGCCAACATGAAATTTATGTTCTTATATTCCCCCAAAAAATGTAGGCCGTAGTATCACTTACCGATCAGAACATTTCTTTCAATCTGGAAATGTATGCATTCAAATTGGATTTCCGATTGTAGGTTCAATATAGTACTTTTGCTAATACTCGCAAATTTGATGACACGACAAAAAAGAAAAACAGCTATATCACAAATGACACTGTAAAGGATTGGAGCTCTCAGCACCAAGCATCAAAATCCCCATTTTATTACTACTTGTATAGTATATGTTAATATACGTACATATAAATTTGCTGGATACCTGTAATTACCTTCGGAGTGAATCGTTTACATTAGGTGTGTACGGATAACACGACTGTTGTCAATAGTTTTGTCATTCTGATGTCACATAATTTTATCCAATACAGTCAGACCCCGTTAATCCGCCCTTTTCGTAATCCGCCCTTTTCGTAACCCGCCCTAAAATCCCAGGGACGAATTGTTTGTAATGTTAATTGTGTCACGTAATCCGCCCTTTTCGTTAATCCGCCTCAGACCACGATTCTCAGGAACAAATCTACACTCTGTCATTATAAATTACATATGTAATCCGCCCTTCAAAATATCGTAGTGTAAACAAACATAAGACACAACACATCAATTGTTTCATTTCTTTTAAGTCAGGTCAAACAACAAATGGCGCCCCTCCACCTATCCAACGTTAAAGAAGTTGATAAAACAAAGGAATAGTCAGAGCTGATACATACACATGCAAAATTGAGAGCCCACAAAGACCATCCTCTACATTGCCCACTTCATTTGATCAGGGTTATTTCTATGACCTGCTTGTAACCTAATGGTAAATGCCATAATCTGGTACATGTTTTTTTGCGGTATCTATTTTTCATGTCATCCGCCCTTTTCATTAATCCGCCTGTTCCCTTGGGAACGGAGGAGGGTGGGTTAACGGGGTCTGACTGTATACTTGATGGCTACTAGTATTTAAACTATCTGAAATTCACAGAAATCGAAGCTGCTGGAGCGACAAGTGCTTGCGTGTTTTGCATACGTGTGTGCTCCTCTGGATAGAATATAGGTGACCTATTTTCAATTATTTAGTGGTTTCTATCAATGTATATTCTTTTGAAATTTTGCTCTCTTCGCGATCACACACCACTCGATTTAAATGTTCTTCCCTCATTCAAAATAAACTATTTAGTTGCTTTCTTTGTATAAATTGGCGCAGAATAACATAGTCAATCCATACCAGGTAGTTATTTTGTGGAATAATTCAATTTATACTTTTGAGCAAATTTTAGAGTTTTATGTTTAGCATGGAGTAGATAGACTACTTTTGGCCCACTCTGTATATACACGTAGTGGGCATATCTGTTTCACACTGCATACTGTTATGTCACACAGTATACCAATATCTACCCGTAAACCTTACGGGGGAATTCCGCTGGCTAGTCATCATCCATGTGGACGAGTTCAACCTTCTCGTTATCGGAATTTGACGGACTGCGCTCGCCGATCAAATTCTCCAGGTGATTGGCGTCATTCGGGATGTTCCAGCTCTCCCTCGAGGATGCTCCACGTGCAGTAGCTGACACGTGACATACCACTTCTGCTTTGATTCGCGTCATGTGCGGTTTTCGCCAGTCGCACTGGCTGAGCAGAACTCCTTGCTTGTTGACGACTTCATCCGAGTAAAACGTGCAGCAGTCGAGTGAAGAACGTGGTTGAATCGGAGCTTGACTGCAACGAGGATCGAAATGAACAAACAGTTTCTGCAGCAGCGTTTGCACGACGTCCTCTTCGGCGTCGGCCATGAGGAGCAGGAGGTCATCCAGGTGAGGAATCTAAAAGCAATGATACTTGTAGCCAGTATTGTTGGCTATTTTGACCTTTACCTCGGGGTCATATTGTGTGGCACAGCAGCAAAGAAATATCGAAACAAAGCAAGCTAACACACCGAAGAGACACAGACATGATGCCACACACGGTAACGCGATTTGCAAGAAATGAAACTGTTCCCGCCACGCCTGCAATGTGCGAGTTACAATGCATAAATGATGTCTATTTCATGGGACTCAAACCCACATGTTTAGTTTGCAGAATAGCGATAAGGGCGGCGCTGGGGTTGACAACCAGACCATTCAGCAAGGATAACGACAAGAAACTCCGTGTCTGCCACACAAACGTTCAGCATTGGTAAATGTTACGGTATACAACTATATACTTGCTATTTCTTACCGCGCACTTCTGACTGGACCAGTCACTCAGACAGGTGCAAGATCCCAGACAACCAGCCAGAATCATCTAGAACAATCTTGTTATTCTGATATCCAGCTTGCAATTGTACTCACTAAGAAGCCAACCAGCGCAGGACAGCACGGCACCAACCAGGCATGCACCTCTGTAATTGAACGAATCGCTGTCCACGGAACCCACTTGTAAATTGCAGAACGGTTGGTACAGTGATTGCAGCTCTCTCCAGTCCACTCTGGGTGGACGTAGAGGCTGAAGTCGAAGGCAGCGACTGCCAGGCAGAGGACCCCCAAGGTCATGTGTATGCTGGCGACTGCTCTGTAGAGGTGGTGAGGGAATCGACTGGGCATGAATGGCACATGGGGTACTGGTGATGCTGGGTCAAACTCTAGACTAGAGGCACACGTGGTCGGGGGGTAGGGCGGACCTGCCGCGGGGAAGCCGGGAGATTCCGCGATCAACTGAGGGGGTGAGATCGGGTGAACTCGCGTCACTGTGGAGGAGATAAGGTCTCGTTACTTTAGATTGCAACTTTTGCTCTGGGTGCATTTCATCCTGGTTTAAATGTTCCGTTGTTCTGTTATTGCCGTTAAATCTTGCGTGAGAAATTTACTTGCGAGCTACTTCCATGCGATTTACTCGATTATAACATGGTATTTATGCGACGGATAGACTTTAATTTTCAATACATAATGTGAATATATGTGTCAATTATGTGTTAGTGGGAAGAAATGACAAACATGATGAATCACTTATCTTGTATATACAATGTACACCCATACGCCAAACGCTCACACAAATTGTACACGTACTTGGTAAATAATAATCCCCAAGTGTTGTCATCAAAGTGAAATGTTGTGTGCGTACATGTACACGTAGCGAAAGCAAGAAACACAAACGTGAGCCAAGAACGACGCGGTGAATCGTGACAAAGACAGGTGCAATGAACATCACTCACTTTCTCCTCTGAATCCGACTTCATCCACGGAAACACTTGCACACCTGATGAAAAGACAACCAGTGGTTCCAGAATTCAGGTGGACTTATATTTTTTAGCAACACGTTTGAGCGTGCATAGCAACAAAGCTCTTCCTCCATGCGTGTGGTATACGCCATAACCATGGCAACCGTTTATGCACGATCGAAGAGGGTGCTGCCTATTGATTTCGCAGCCCCACTGCTCCTCCAAGAGGGGTGTTCGTCTATAATAGGTAAGTTCTCTATGGCTTAGCATCACTCTCAGGTGTTGGTTTTTGTTTGGCTTTCGTTCTTTGTCGTCACATGTCTTCAAATGTGGCCTTTCAGCCATTGTGCTGCACGCTGAGAATTTCAACATTCCGTGCATCATTTGCACCTCAGTATGCATTACGAAGGTGCAAAAGAAAGCGCTGTTCTTTGCCTAATAATTATGTTAACCCATGAGTGGGGCTTCAAGGTGTATCATATTGACCGGTATATTAATGAAGTATAAATAATAATGAAGTCTTAATTTTCATGCAAATCGCAACCTAGAAATTGATATTCTTATGCAAACCATTATTAGAACTGTAATTCACTTCACGGTGACTCTGCAGCGCTGCTCAACTGCGTAACAAATAAGTACCCAGTGTAGTGTTCTTGTGCTTGCGTTAGTACCTATGCCGGATATTTATCAGTCAAATGGGTTGGGTGGAGCCGTAAAACCCAATCATGCCTCACGGTGCATTACTCTGTACACAATGAACGAACATTTAGTCTTATTTTTATTAGCAAAATATGATGTAAATTAATAAATAAAGAAATAACAGTTTCTTCAGAAAGGAGAAGGAAAAGAAAAGAAAAGAACAAATCTGATCTGTCGAATGATCTGGAATGACAGAGTTGACTTTCTGTCAAAAAAAAAATTATACAAATCATGAGTTTAGTTGAAATTTGATTCTTAGAACAGTGTAATTAATTATTAATAAACAATGCAACATAATTAATTCAACTTAACTTAACCAAAGACAAAGTGAGAAGAAACCATTTTTATACTATTTCCAATCTATATTATAAATGCACTTTCTCTGTTTGAACCAGAAATAGATTACAGTCAAAGCTCGTTATTACAAAGAGGCCATGAAAATTCAATAAATGCAGAGAGTTGAGAAATGAAATATGATTAATACAATCACGTTTTGACACACTGTGAGCTGACTTTTTATTTACCGGTATTACATGTAATCAGTTAACACATTAACATCTGAATAAATTACATAATCATATCTAAGCTCGATTAAAATGGCACATGGACAGCTCAAAAAAACAAAACGAAAAAGATTCAAGTGATGTACGTTCTGGTTTGAGAACCTCGCATAGGTAGACATATCAATGATTGAAGAGCAGGATATTAAAATAGTAGCAGATAATAATAACGAGTTTGTACAAACTGAAAATCCAGAGTTTGTATAAAACGATGAAATAAAAATGCGGTCACACAGAGCTCTGGACAGGAATATAAAAATAATAGTACCAGTAGTTCTATATATCCAGGTTTATAATATCGAGCTTTGACTGCACTTTAATTTTTAATTCAGAATATCAAATTCAGACTTCAGAAATCTTATCTTTAATTTATGCATTATACATGCATTACAACACAAACAATTCATTTCGATCAGATTGGGATAAAGCACACAAGGAACCCAGTCTTGCAAGTGATGCATCAGATTACATAATCAATCCATATCTTCGTATCGCGCTCTTTTACAATGAGGGTCATCATCGTCATCGTCATAGCTCTCGACGCCACTGACGATATCAAGGGGAATGGTCAGCTCCGTGATTCCCTCGTCCGACTGAGCGGACATTTGATCGGGACACGTTCCACGCTCAATCTCAGCCAGAACTTTGTCAATGACCTGTATCACGTGACGAGCATTGTCAATGTTGAAGCACAGCGGGGGCGTCATCACTATGACGTTCTTATCAGGGCCTTCGTTCGCAACCAAGATGCGCAACTGCTTGGCTCTGTAAAACAAGACGATGATCAAGATAATCTAATGCGGAATGATGCTAACTTGTAAGTGAGCAGCTCAGCGGCTTCACTCGCCGGCTTCCTGCTCTCCTTGTCAGTGACCAGCTCCACCCCGATGATCAAGCCCTGGCCGCGCACGTCACCCATCATCGGGTGATTTGGCTGAATGTTGCGGAATCCCTCGAGGAGAACCAATCCCACGCACTTGGCGCTGCTCAGGAGTTTCTCATTCTGAATCACATCCAACACTGCTAAGCCAACTGAACAGGAAACAGGATTACCGCCAAACTGTGAAGCAGAGTTGTGAATCACAGAGAAATGGGAAAAATAGCAAGCACTAACAGAGGACTCGAAGCAAGCGAGGCTGTTGGCAACCTCGGTCGTCGTGACAACGGCCGCCATGGGAAATCCGTTCCCCATCGGTTTTCCACAAGTTACGATATCAGGAACAACATCTGCGCTTGGAGGGATTTGAGACGTGACTGAGTCAAAAGATGAGTCTCACCATAAGATTGAAAACTCCAGTAATAGTCGCCAACGCGCCCCAAACCGACTTGGACCTCATCTGCGATGCAAACCCCACCTGCCTCTCTCACTAATCTGTGAAAGAAAATGACATTGAAATTGGAAAATAAATATCTTATGATGGATGCGATGCGTCATTAATATCAAAGACTTTCTTCAGGCAAGAATTGTACCAAAGGGCGCACAACGAATAATTCCCAGAGGGTTGTTACTCACTTGTAAACATGTTTGAGGTAGTTCTGCGGGGGTGTAATCACCCCAGCCGTAGACATCAATGGCTCACAGATGAACCCTGCAATCTGAGGTCAAAAGGAACATCAAAGATCATGCTAGAGGTCATAGATTGCACTCACCTGTCGACCCTCTTTGTGAACAGCTTGGATCTTCTTCTTGACCTCCAGAGCGTAGGCCTCTCCCAGATTGGCATGGTCCTCTCTGAATAGACCTCTGTAGGTGTTGGGCCAGGGAACCTGTAATCATAATGAACATTCCAAGTCATGAAGGTATCAATGCGTTATGATTATTACAATCATAACGTACTGTTATAACGTTGTCTGATCAAGGAGACTCGATCGCTCATAGCTGTTTCGTAAGTCATGCATCCATAATGACAATTAGGCGTGCCAGGAATCTAGCTCTCCTAGAGGAATCTATTATGCGTCATTTGACAGAGGGTCCCTTTCTGACACATGTGCACATCCCCTCTATGGGCCCGTATGGCATAGCAGCAAAAGCACAAATCTATACTCATTTCACATTCATTTCTTCATGCTACAATAACTACAACCATTTGGTTTAAAAAACAAAAAAACAAAAAAAACTTTTTTTACCAAACATACATTGCAGATGAAAATACTTGAAGAATCCTTCGTACCAAAGAGCATCAGTCTCATTGGTGATTATCAAGGGCAGCATATTACTGCAATTTACTTATTTGGTTAACATTAATTTACAAATTTTACATGGATAATGAATTCAATGGTTACGAACGAACATTAAACCTAGTCTACTCTCCCCATTCACTGATAATAATATCAATTTGAAACACCCCGGTATAAGGCATAATGCCGTCTGAATATTCTCATATTGAGAATCTCACAGCGAGCAAGTAGGCTAGGTGTAAGGTGACAAACGCTCTCACTGATTTCAGGTAAACATGCAAAGAGAGTGGCTCAGAAAGGGATCATGTTTGTCACATCGTATTATGTAATACAACACTCAATGATGAGGATAATTAATCATGATTCCAGAGAAGAATGC
>KB312213.1:17578-34264 GCA_000328365.1 Capitella teleta | reverse complement strand
AGTATTCTTCCATAGGCCCAATGCTAACCCCGATATTCGGAATGGATTATTTCCTTACGCTTGCATCCAGGCATGGTGTTTTTGGCACGGAATGCTATCAACTGGTGCTATGAGTCAATAGAACATCACTTAAAATTCAGTTCCCCGTCCCTTTAATTCGCTAGCGCCGTTTTATAATTGACTTCATCTCTTGACCACAAGGATGCTTGCTCCACGTGGCAATACTCCATTCCTGCGCCGGAAGTGATACGTAGCATCCTGCTGGTGACCATCCCTGTGGTCGCCTCAAATTTGTATAAAACCTCTGCGAGCTTGCGGATTCGGGGAGCATCGCCCACACTCCAACGACTCTAGTAATGCAGTCATCGCCATCATCACACCCATCATTATCAAGGGCCAATCTATCGAGCAAGTGAAAACGTACAAGTACCTCGGCATAACTATTCAATCCGACTTAAGATGGACATCTCACATCAGTACCCAGTACAAGATGTAGCGACTCCACTTCTACATTTATTCTCGGACACAGCTGAAGATACCCGGAGGTACTCCGGAACAACAAGGGCGACGTCTGTTTGCAACGTATAGACTGTAATGGTACTTGACAGCCAATTATAACGATCAGTGATCGCAGGAGGATCTCGGGGTCTGTTGGTGTTGTCTTGGAGACTGGTGGCTGTGGTTGAGTGGACTGTGTCTGCTCTGTGTCTGTCTCTGTCTCTCTTAGTTGGATTGGAAATGTGTGTATTTATATGCTGGGTTTGTGGGTGAGTGGAAGCCTTCAGTTTAGCATGTAAAGTATGGATCCACATGTATATTTGGAAGGACTTCTGTTGATGGTATCAGTTTATCGGTGTGAACTTTGTATCTTTAATGCGAATGGACTGTTTGCAATAGCAGGGGTCATCTGGTACTTGTCAGCCATCAGCGATGGATGTATGTTCGTGTATTCTCTGTCCCAAAAGTATAATACATTGCCATAGTTTATACAGTCATACTAGACTTAAACATCATGTAAGTGTTCATTAAAGCCATGTGACCTTAACACAAGAAAGCTTCAGCCCGGCTGTACTATCTACGAAAACTGAGGCAATTCCATGTGGACCGTCACCTGCAAGAGCTGTTCTTCACAGCAACAAGCGATAGTCTTCTCCTCTTTGGCATCACGGTGTGGGGTGGCAGATGCACCGCCCGAGACCGAAACAACATCAGCCGTGTTCAACGCATCGCCGGCAAAATCATGAACACCACCGTGCAGCCCTGGGGAGTATCACATCGCCAAAGAACAATCATGCGGGCCAAGAAGATTATTCGCGAACCCCTTCACCCGCTGCATTACACCTTTCAACGATTGTCATCTTACAGACGATACAGAGCCCTAAAAGCCAAAACTAACAGGCTTCGTCAGACTTTTGGGCCCTCCGCAATCAGACTCATTAATTCACAACCTATTTAATGTTCTTATCATCATTAATGGCTTAATTGTCATATTCATCATTCATTTTACTCATTATTATCTGTTTGGCAAAATCATTTCTTCGGGCCAATAAAATCATCTTATCTTATCTTATCTTAAATCACAGAGTCCGATTTTATTGATTTGTGATTTTTTCGATCAAGAACACCCAAGACAACATCATCCTAATGCGCTAGATTGTTGAGTTACTATACAATAAAAAGTTTCACGTGTTATCCTGCTGGGTTAGAATGTTGAGTCACATAATCTCGAAATATCGCGAGATATCGTGAAATATCGCGAGTTATTCACTCAACTCTCACCCTCAAATCTCATGAAAATAAAGAGCTATTCATATATTCCGCAACTAAATATTTTATATCACTTCAGACACACATCTTTGACTCGTGATTGGACAGCCATATTTCCCCCAATCAGAATCATCAAATTCATGTCAATACATCTGCGCACTGTTAAACCACAACCGCGACGAATTTACTTCGAATTGATGAAAACTGCATTTTTGATTGATGCGTGTTGTTGTTTGCGTGTTCCATGATTAATTCCTTTGTTATGATCCCTTTTATGACAGAACTATTGACATGTCATATTCAGCTGGTTTACGAACATATCATGGTATCGACATCGACTTCATCCTCATCAAACTCTAGCCTTGTTCTTTTTTTTTCTTTTCTTTTTTTTCCTATATATTTTATATTTTCATAATATTATATTGCCCAATGCACATCTGAAATACGAAAAATTTAAAGAAAAAGCCCACAATGGTATTTTTATATCATATGCATATTTCTCTGACATCTTCATCGGAGGTGTTTTGCATGAGATTATGTCTGTTCCTTTAATAGACATAAAAAAATCCCGTCTCTAAAGACAACATAAAGCTAAAGGACGGAAACAATTGATGGCAGAGGATATCAGGGATTTACATTTATATTGCATGCAGCATCTCTTTCGTTCGACTGTGGCCCAAGCGCCATCTTTTATCCAAATGACCTAAAACTGCCTGAAAATTTCTGTCTGGGAGAGTATGATAAGCCCCAGGCACCCACTGCTTCCCTACATGAACCCTTGAGCCCCTGGTGCTAAGGAAATTTACACCAACGACATCAATGATTTATAGTTTCGCCTGAACATGATGACAGTTTTTTGTCAAGGTTCCTGGATCCACCGTGAGCAAGATGCTCGTCCCATCTTGTTCCTCGCCTAAGCCTCCAGGCATCTGTGTTTGTCTGAATGTATCCTCATTTTATTTTGTTCTCGATTTCTCAGAAGTTTATCAGACTACTTGCGAAGTTGGATCTCGCTTTTGTGGTTTGCATGCTCACAACCCACGCACACGCACATTTTGTACAATCTATATAAATGCCTCGGATAATTGTTAGTTCCTATTGTACACCCACACGCACAACATCACGTGTGTTGCACGCACACTAAGCGGTTCTTATAAGTAAAGCTACATGTATGTAGCTAGGTACACGCACGCCTAATAATATGTCCTTGGCATCCACCAATAAGATTCAACAGTGCAAGGTTCGTGATCTGGAGTCTGTGTCAACCATTAGAGTTTAAATAAAGGAGCCTTTGACAATATGAAAGCCAAATAATACATGCTTGTGTGGTTCGTGATCTGGAGTCTGTGTCAACCATTAGAGTTTAAATAAAGGAGCCTTAGACAATATGAAAGCCAAATAATACATGCTTGTGTCAAATAAAAAATGCGCGCTAATTATCCGATTCAATGGCCAAAAAAGGCAGAGCAATATAGAATGGTCTGTTGATCGATATTCATCATGGTTTTATGATTTGACTGGTTATTCATGATATCGGTTACAGCACTAGTAAGCAGTGTCTCGAGACCGTATAGTTCGATTTAGGGTGGCATTGCACTCGCGTCTGTATGTGTTTATCAATGATGCATCATGTACTTATATCAATCAGTAACCTAATTCAATTTAATTAGCCCCCATTCGACCACACACGGAAACACAGCTTCATTCAAAACTTAAATTTCATGGCCAAATTGGGAGAACGAAAATGAAAACAGCCAAAGAACAGGAGTAAAGGATCCTGTGTATCAGTTCGCAATTGAGTTAGAAATACATGTATAAGTAACTATGATTACACGTTTCTCGATCTATACGCGCAGGTATATACCTATTTATTATAACGATGTGACGAACTCCGAATCTTATCGAATTATAAAGCGTGCGGCTTGCCCTGGCGGTATAATCTGATTCTCGTCTCTTTCTTTCTGTTAATCAGCGATGACAATTAAAACTATTAAAAGCAATTGCAAAGAGAAAGTCAAGCTTTATTCTGTACATCTACTGCATTTATTATTTCCCATATGGTTCGTAAATGAGTATATGCTTGGATTGCTTTCCTTGTAATCTATTTCAACTTTCTATATTTCAAAGGGCATTTTGTAGCATATACCCGTAATTACCTTATTAAATCAGTGTTTGTCTTTAATTAGTTCCACAAAAATGTTACCGAGAATCATCCTGAATCCTTGGTCTCTTTGGCTCCTTAGGCAAAATTTTAAAACGGCCAGTGCTCCGGATCTAGAAAACTCATCATAACGATTCTTGCATCAATGACTGAGGAGTATAATGAATTTTCCCGCTCTGTATATATAGGGCCTGCAGGTTGCAGATTGAAATCGTGCGAAATGGAAAACCGCTCAAGAAAGTCAGCATTTCTTCGTTTCTTTGCTTCATTAAACATGTAAAATAGTAGATATCGCGTTAATAAAGTTAAAACAAGCCTTGTTAGTGGTGAAATTAATGCTAATATTGATTTATGCGTCTTCTGATACCACAACGTTGTGTCACAACGCTTAGTCTTGCAGATTCGGAGCACTGGGCATTTTAAAGGGATGGGGAACTGAATTTTAAGTGATGTTCTATTGACTCATAGCACCAATTGATAGCATTCCGTGCCAAAAACACCATGCCTGGATGCAAGTGTAAGGAAATAATGCATTCCGAATATCGGGGTTAGCATTGCGCCTATGGGAGAATGGCTTCCATTACGAAATATAGGAGGCAAACGTCAACTGGGGGCTTGCCGTGATTGGTCCCGTTCCCCTCGTGAAGCTATCGATTTCAGCCAATCAGAGCAGATCATCTTTGCCATAAAAGGACATCTTTGTTGTTTACGAAACGAAAGCGCAGGCGTGGTGCACTCTGGCTGACCTTTTTACTGTTTCAGGATGAGAAACATGGTAGGTGTCCTAGAAAATCGCTTGTTAAAATAAGAAAAATAGCGAAAAATATTTTTTGTTTGCGCCTGACTGGTGGCAAAATGATTATGCTATCTATTTCCGAAAAGAAAATAAAAACTATCCAGGGGTTTAGTCGCAGGACACGCTGATATGACGAGGCCCATTGTAAAAGATGGGGAACTCGATGTTTCATCACAGCTCTTGACGTCACGCCTAGTTAGCAATATATCTCCCGCGAAATCGTTAGCGATGATATCCCTTGTGTGGGCCAGGCATAGGAATCATTTTTGGTGTATCAAATAACGACTAAAAATCCATTTATAACCAGTTCTCCCTCCCTTTAAGATTTCGCTCAGGGAGCCATTGAGACCGAACCGTGTTCAGGCATTTAAGCTCGGATACCGCCGCATTTACATTTGCATACTCATTTGCATACTCGTATACACTCGGTGCAGTACAAGCTCGTTTTCATTCATGTTTTTGCAAAACACCAAGCTGCTGTAACGGGGTATGCCGTCAGTGCAGACATGTTGCGTATACAGCTGCTGTAAACTAACGCTTTCTGTATTATAATAATTATTATATACAGACTTTATAGCACCATAATGCATGGCAAATGAAATTTGATTTCAATGACAGTATTGTTAGTTACAGGAGTGTCCAGACTAAGAATAGGTTCATGCATACATGTACTGCCCATAGCATGTGCACAACTGCTTCCGGCAAAGAGCATCACCATACAAATTTCAAACAATGCCGTGAACAAAAGATTCTAAGGGGACCAGATACACATGCAGACGATTGCATAGTGCACAGGGAAAAAATAAAATTAGACATATTGTGTATAAGTATGATGGACAAAGAAAGGTACTTGGATAAAAATCCCGTGCATATTTCTGAGTAAAGGAGGACGATACAGATAAACACCAAACTAACGACTAAGCCCCTATTTTCTCAACCCTTGGCCATTGTATAACAAGGCTGATGTAATGAACGATTTCCTCATAGAATCCATCATTGATGTGTTAGCAATAAAGTACTTGGCACACTGAGACATCTGCTGATGCACTCATCAATAGTGCCATTTTACCAGAAGACTACAGCATCATCAGCGCTCACAGAGTTAGCAGAGGCGGAGCGATTGTGTACCTTGAGAGCACAATTACCGTGCCACCAAGGTTACACGCATCAATACTGGATCAACAAGGGCTTCTTACTAGGTGCTGGAATGCCTCACTCAAACACCGTTCATACTGAGAATAGCTATCATTTACATTTCGATCCTGCCCTCGATGATTCCTCGCTCAGCGGTGAGATTGTTTGTTTTTTGCAAACACAGATCGTGAATCTTGTGTGAGCAGGAAAAGTTTCGTTCGTGTAAGAGGGGGAAGGAAGCTAATTTTGCGTAGGATTTACTTCTGGTCGGAAGACGACCGGATGGAAGGAAATGAAAATAGGAGTCTCTAATCCAGGCAGAAACAGCGTTGCAGCAATTAGGGTTGCTAGCAGGTGTAAGCAAAAATGTCGGGGTGAGGGTGCTTTTGTGTTCTTATATGCAGTGACACATGAAAGCTCAGTGGCATAACAACAGCAAGGGTTTGAGGCATTTATTGCTTATATTTGGCTTCTTTAATTACCATGCAGATTGTCCTGCCGTCTGTTTCATTCTAAATTGTGCTTTCAACTGCTTACTTTTTAAAATGACCAGATCCCAAAGGAAGGTTGTTGGTTGAATACGAAAGACTATAGCCTTATTTTTTATTTTATTTATTTTATATATTAAGCTTCATGCATGCAAAAATAATATGTACAATAAAAACAATGCGTGCATAGCATGGCAGAACAGGAAAACCTATAAGAACTGCCAGCTTAACAACAACAAAAAATACAATGGCAACAAAGAATATGTGTCAAGGAAATTAGGGTAAAATCAAATATGATAAAAGCCATTGCATCTACAGGTAGAAGTCCACGTGCATGAGTTATTGACATCATAAAACACATTTTGTTCGAATAAAAAGACAATAGTTTTTATTTAAGAGTGGACACCGATAAACACGAGCGAATTTCAAGCGGTATAATATTCCACATGTGAGCAACTCTATTAAAATAGAAATTATAAAGGAACCAGTCCTTGGGGTTGGCGTCAAAAGCTCAATGAACAGACCCGAACGCAGTCGGGTATTAAAACAGCGTTTCGCAACTCTAGAAGTAAAATCAACATTCATGGCACCGTTAAAGTATTTGAATAAAAATAAAAGATCAGTAATTTCTCGTCTGAACGAAAGAGGTAGAATTTCAAAAAATTGACATCGCTCAATGTAAGATAAGTCAGCATTATTTAAAATAAAACGTGTCATCGATCATTGGACGGATTCAATTTGTTTGACTTTACTTTTAAGATGAGGAGACCAAACAGGAAAGGCAAAATCTAAATGGCTACGGCATAGGGACATAAAAAGAGAAGATTTAACATTGACTGGTGCATTAAAACCAATAGTATGTTTGACTATGCCGCACATCTTATTTCATTTTAAAATGGTAGATTCGATGTGAGTCGAAAATGACAAAATTTGATCAATAAAAACTCCAAGATCTTTAAAAACATTGACATGGTCTAGAATAACACCATTCATCGCATAATTAAAATGGATGGGCGCATGTGATCGAGTAATCGATAAAACCTTGCATTTGGACGGATTAAAGGACATTTGCCAAATAAGACTCCATTCGTGCATATAGCATTCAAGTCTCTTTGTAAAAGCTCACAATCATGAGTGGTATTTATAAATTTAAAACACTTGCTGTCATCACAAGCTACGACATAATAACTATCACTTACAGTAATGTAAATAATCTTGAGAATGACAAGTGACACCTATAAGCATTTCTCGTCTGGAGAACTTGAATGATGAATGTCGAGCGCCACCTCCATTCCCCTTTCCTGTATTTGGCCAACAAATGTCACGTCGTGTTGGCTGACACTGCAATCAACCTCGGTGACCCCTGCTATTGTCCAGGACGCCCTCTGTTTGTGTCAATGGACCACGCGAAGAAAAGTCGATTATTGAACCATGCGTTTGTTACATTTATGCTAGTTTTGATACAATACACATGTACCTTTTTTTTGGTCGAACTCGAACGAAGTCGAGTTCGGTTATTTGGCTCCACATTCACGAGAATATTATCAACCCTAGCATAATCATCGACTTCCAAGTGACTTAACCAGATAATACCACGAATATTACCTTGCAAAACAAACATTTACTTCGGTAAAGTGCTTGTTTAATGATGTTGTCACCGTCTATTCTTACGCACCAGGAAGAGTTGTACAGCTCACAGACAATCATTATTTATGCAATCATAATGCGAGAATGATATAAGCGTTATGATAATGATGAGGAACATTGAAAAAAACATTATCGAGTCGCAATAGGGTGATTCGAAGCTGTATTCTCCAGTTATGATTATATTCGCTTTAAACATAATTTCACTGAGATGATTTTTGTTTCATTACCAATGTGGTTTTTGGTACATCATTTGTCGACAATATATCGTGCAGATAATCTTTGCGCTATTCTTAGTTTTCTTACGCATGGCTTGTTTTAACGCATAATATGTGATCATAACGTCCAATGAGCGGAGGCGGTATGAAATTGCATTTTGGGACTTTTAACATTAGGTGAATGGCCAGAGTCATCTATGATATTTGTTTATTTATACGCGTTATTTATGCACGAATACAACACAAGGCTGATTGGCTGACAGACTCACTGAGCGGTATAATATCTTATAAAAGTCCAAACTATAATCTTGTGTTGTCTTTAGTTCTCTCTTCTCTTATACCAGCCATGTAGTTAAGCCAAGCAATGCCCCGGCGACATCGTGCCGCAACATAAAATTGGCACCAAATATCATAAATATATTAAGTGTTGAAAAGAAATCAACTAAAGATGCGTCAATATACTAAAAATTTTGTTCCACTTTCTCATCTCACGTAGGTCACAATTAAGTATATTTTCCTAGGTTCATTAATTCTTTGAGTCATGTCTGCAATGTCTTTCTCCAATAGAATGTGGAGTATGGGGATAAACACCCACTAAGGTATACATCATTATACTAACCAGCTATTATTATAATTTAATACTTATGGTTATAACCGGTTGATTGCGATAAGTGTTCTTGATATTTGGATTTTAGGAATGCACACTTTCATTGGGATGTGTATATCACGAAATGCAAGATCGACTCTGACAAGAATAACAATATTGTGTTTGTGAGTATCATACGGAGGTAGAAGTGCTCAAGTGACTGCATGGATAGGAGCATTCAAGGAAGCAGCTTGAGCAATATGATTATATCGTTAACACACTGAACTTTTGTGGGATCTACTCAACTGAGTTCTCGACCAAATAGCCCATCCTGATCGATGTTTAAAACTCCCGTTCAACTATATACTGAATGGGTTCTGTCTGTGGATGTCCTGTTAAGCTGTAAGCATTTGAAAAGGATGCATGCATATTCGACATTTAAAATACAGAATTTACACGTCCGACAAATTAAACTCACTCACATAAGGCAGTGTTTAGCAAAGATTGGTCAAAGCATCGCATACATCCTCTCATGCTGCAAAGAACGACCGTTAAACCCTCGACCTAAATCAGGTTGATCGCTGAAAGAGGTTTTATGGGAAACGTGATCAAAATGAAAACCCGCGCACCTGGGTTCAGACTCTGTCTCTGAAGCTCAAGAGACAAAGACAAAAGCTAGCAAGGAAAGCTTCACCTCCAAAAAGAAATAGGTTAGTCTAGACTAGAGGCTTATCCACGAATGACTGCATCGACAGCGTTCTTGATCTTAAGAACACCATTCAGCCTCATTAAAGTATACGCTTGTTGTGTTTCCATTGATATCCGTTTCTCATCGGTATCCAAAAGAGACTAAGATTTTATGCAGCATAGTTGAAAACACTTGTGAAGAAGGATGTATTACATGTAGTTAGACGTTTGAGCCACCCTGTACTCATATAATATGCACCTTCACGCATATTCAGATGCAATGTCCAGTTGCTCCAACAATGCATACATTGCACTTGTATTTAAAGAATTGATAGGATTTCTTGATCGCGAGCCATTTACACCCATTTCCTCTTAGCTTTGAAGCTTGATTTTTGTTGTGATCAACACAAATCAGCCATGCATTAATCTTCTTTGCAATCTACTCTTACTGCTGTTGCGTCATCAGCTGTTAAATACTAGCAAGTGGCAAGAATAAAGGTGAAGGTCACCCAGTCAACATGGACTCAAAATGTAAACAAAAACACGTGCTGAATTTGGCTTCCAAGAATGTCGGAAAATTGCCCATAATTAATATGATCAATATTTGTGGAATTCGGGCACCTCAATCAAAGAAGAATGTTTACTCACCAGTTGCGATCATTTTCACGCAATTTGGTACTTCCGAGCAGCAGGTAGCCTCCTTTTTCATCTCCAAGCGTTTCTGATTCACAAGCACCACAACGAAACCAAGTATTCACGGAAGCGAGGCGATTTTCGGTCGCCACTTCAGCGGCTGATTCCTCCTCAGAAGCGGTCGTCGAAGGATTTTCATCTAACGTTTCAGATTCAACAATCCTTGTCGGTTGATGTGCGTACTCTCGTGGGAGGCGATCATGCACCATTCCCACTAAAATCCCGCATTCTTCATCACTGTCTGCCGAAAGCGAAACGTCCGTCATTATCGCTAGTTCAGACTGGCGCAAAAAATATGGGATATCTGTCTCATGACGTCACAAGATTGGTGGGAATGGATTCTGCCTGGATCGCGAGGAGAGGTCGCGTTTATGCCTATTTAATGATGTTCATATACGCTCTACTTATTAATTAATGGCAGTATTGCCTGGAAAATTGGTTAAACTAATGATAAAACCCCCTAATAAGCCCTCCTCCGCATTTGGCTTGAAGTGAGTGTTTCTAGTCTTCGTTGGCATCTGAATGGTACGGCAGAATGTTCATTTAAAAATAACCTAAATTACAGAACATTGAAGCTTTAATATTTTCACCTGACATGGAAATACCCCGGGCAGAGAATGAAGAGATTATTCAAAGGTTAAATATTATTCAGTTTGACCAATCTTCAAATCTTATGTAAGCCTACTGCATTCATTTTGGTCATATTCAGCTCCCGGTATGTACTCTGAAAGAGCTCTAGAGGTTAATGTTCAAACAAAACAAAAGATTATAATGACCATGTGCAGATTACGGGCCTAGTCTGCAGCTGGTGCATTGCTATCAAGAATCATCAGCCCAGAATATATACCGGTATGCCATGCAACCTAACTGCATGAGCAGATGAGGGTGTAAGGATGTGCATGGGCCCACCTCGAGTTCCTTTCTTTCAAATCATAATTAACAGGGATCGCCAACATCACCATCTAGCTACCTAAACAGTAGTGTAGGTACTAGGTATACTGCTCTGATACCTATCGGGAGTTAATCACCATCATAACACCCATGACATAATGGCGCCTCGCTGTAGCATCCTTAATCTGATCATCCTAACTGCCATTTAGCACAGATAAATCGGGTGAGGTCTGCGTCCTGGGTCTCGCTGTAGTATGTCAGCTAGCTCCCCAAGGGTAGCGGAGCAGTTCCTGCGTAGTGTATACGCTACGCTACGGCTTGGGCTAGCTGTCATTACAGTCATGTAACTATGAGCTATAGTATAGGTGAGGTCTAATGATAAAATTAATTATACTAACTAATCCTAGAAATTCAGTTCTAGTAATCAGTGATCGAGTCACTCACATTCACAGTGATCAGTGTGAGTGTAACCAGGGGTAATTACGAATAGGGTATTACTATTAGGGTAGCTACCTCAGATTGAGACTGGCTTTTCGCCTGACCCTGGAAGGAACGAGGTCTAACAGGACGACTGTGGCTGAATTACATGGAGCAAGTGTCTTTGATAAAGCTGTTCATCTATGCAGAAAGGACTGGAGATTGGGTGTTGCACCAAAACTCGATCAGACAAATGATTCCGTATTTCCATGCTGCTGGACACTTAGCATACGCCGAGTCTGCAAGAATATATATCCAACAGATGCAAGCACTGCAATCTACCATGAATGAAACGGAATTTGGTAAATTCACCAAGGCAAAAAGATAATTTGTGGGGAGGAATCTTTTTGGACCAATCAATAGAACAAAATCTCATGCGATTGCTGGAAACCTCAGGTGGCATGACCAGAGGACGGGGTATCACGGAAGTTCCCTCGCTATCTTGGTTCATGCATTTCCCTATTGCATTCCCATTTGTTAAGACCTCGAAACTTTTGCTAATGCGCGCACACAACGATCCAAGCAACACAAAGATATTCGTGATTGCAGCACATCTGCCGATCACCAGGATCTTAACATTTTCTTGGAATGGCTAAAGTCACACTCGCCTTTCATTGAGCATCAGAACCAGGATTCGCTGACAGCAATATCGGAGTTTTGATATGTTGTTATTTGTGGTATATTGCATCACATATCAAAAATTTAGCTTGATTTTATTTTTTTTTTTCCCCTTTTTTGTCCTAATACCCCTGTACTATTAGGGTTATGGTTAGGTTATCCTCCACACACTTCGACGAGAGCTACACATCCTCGCCCTTGCTTTGCTGTCCGAGAGGGGTGGGGGGAAGTCGACACACTGACCACTGACTGACCACTACTTCCAATTCTATTTACTGGGGGGGGGGCGAATTCCAACACACGACACAACTTTGAGATGGGCACATTTATTCAAGTTATATGCTTGATTATTGTCAATTATTTGTCCATCACAACCACGTTCCACCGTCTCTTCCACCCGGAATAAGTCGCTCGAAGGCCAGGAGGGGGTGGTCCAGGTCCGACGGCGCCGTCGTCCCTTTTCGGCTTCGACTTCGCCCTTCCTTTGATGACACGCATTCTTAGTAGAACTTACACCAGCTTGGCATGGAGTGCATGCGCCCGACAACTTTGACGTCTACTTCGGACTGATTTTTTTTTTTTTTTTTTTTTTTTTTTCTTCTTCTTTTTTCTTTTTACTCCGAGCAGAACTTACACCATGCCAGCTTGGCATGGAATGAAGAATTTCTAAGTACGCACGAGTGATAATTGGCCACGTGGTCGAGGAGAGGAAGCGTGCATAAATTTGCATAAATTATGTAAAGTCCTGCAGGAAAAGATGGCCATTGGACGAGAGAGCCCACGTGAACCGTCCTCACGACCAATCACTAGCTTTACCTGCAGGAAAACGTGACCAAATTTATGTGCATAAATTAATAGATAATTACCTCATTTGCATACGAATGTAAACAACATCTTCTCAATCCACTCGCCCTAATTGTTCATAGTGAAGTTGTATGTATAATAAAGATGACATTGTACAATTTTCGTTTTGATGGTTTTTATTGAGTTAACTAAAAAAATATAATAATAATAATGAAAAGAAAAAAATAGAAGGTATACACTTTCGATTACACTTCAAACAAAAAGCGTTCAATAGTCCCAACATCCACAACACGACGAGGCATCTTCGACCCTCTGCTCTTTCACCACAGCGCCAGCCCGCACAGCTGTCCGCAGACGGCCGTGTGAGGCTCCTGTATCCGCACGGCGTTCATGTACGTCCCATTCGGGCCGACCTTTCCCCGCTCCCCATCTCCGATCGGCGATGGCCCTCAGGTAGTTGCGCCACATCGGTCGGCCCATATTCGCAGGGTCCCGACCGAAGGAGTCGAAGAAGTACGGCGGCGAGGCGGGGTCCTTGGGCAGGTAGAACAGCGTCCAATGGGTCCCTTCGTCCTCGATGGTGTCGGTGTTGGCGACGAAGGCCGTGTCCCGGTGACGGGTCTTGGCGGCCCACGTATTGACGTCGGGCCCTCCCCATGCCGAGTAGGTCCCGAGGTACTCGCAGCCGGCCCCCTCCACAGCTCGCTCGTACAGACGGGTGACTTCGTCCGTCGAAAGGGCCCGGAGAGGCACGGGATCGGTGGTCTTCGGCTTTGGCTTCGGCTTTGCTTTCGGCCTCGGCCCATTGTGCCCCTATTCGCTTCTGGGCTGAGTCTTTCCGTCATGGGTTGTGTGGTCCTTCCTCGAGGCGAGGGGACTGTCGACGATTATGCCGACGACAAAGGTGAGGATGTTGGTAAAGTACTGGCGCTCCTTCTCCAAGGCGATGCACACGATCGCCGATATCGCATTCGTAATAAAAGTATGAGAAGCTGATTCATTCGACCAAAGAAAAATGCAAAAAAAAAAAAGCGTGAAATTAGGCACGGAAATGATAAATAGACGGTTGTTCAATCATTGTTTTCACTAAAGATCGATTATATTATTATAATCCATTCATTTTATCGTCGATTTTTCTTTTCATGACCGAGAACGTGCGTTATGATATCTATGACTGTCATGCCCGATGCATGATCTGGTGTTATTTCATAGGTAAAAATACAATTATTTAATGGCCTTACATCAATGTATTTCTTGCAAATATATTATAGAACGATCGAGGACTAATGGCCAGACCAGCTATTATAAATATTGATGGCCAGGTTGAACTTGGACAGGTCGAGGCGGACCGTTGTTCGACGTACGTACCTAAATCAACATACGTACCTAGAAGTAGGTACGGGTGTACCTACATCGTAGTACGCTTCATTTTGCAGCCTCAAACTATGCATAATCACCATTTTCTCATGAATATGTCATTGTTCAGCTCTATAAATAGCTCCCAGGGGGTTCCCTGATTCAATCAAAGTCGTTGGGAGGCATCAGCTTCAAGTCACATCCACGGATTAGCATTTTCTGCAGTCACAAAGATGACCTGACTCCATAGCTCTTGGGGTAATTGGACGATTGTAAAAGAACTAAAGGGTGTAAAATGGGTTTTGAAATACATGTACCAAATTGTGCATAAACAATCCCTCTGTCCACCTGACTTGGCCCCTTAAGGATTCTATGTGGCGAACAAATTATATTCGACAATGAAGAGGGGAGGGGGTAGGGAGTACCTAGATCAACGTACGCTGGCAAACCTAGATCGTAGTATGACTCAACTAGGTATTGATTAATTTTATTGTTCAACAATGTTATTCATTACTCATTCTAAAGGCATATATATTTCATTTAAAGAGTTTCCTGAACATTCCTCATGCCTGGTTAGGCTTTGTCAGTATATATCTACAACACATAAATGTATATATATTTTATTCCTGGATCCTGATAAATGTATATTGGGATTCGGTCATTCGCATGACTTAGTGGTACTTGTACAAGCTGAAACAGGCAATTTGGGGGGTTATCCTGGTATTGTAACAACTAGTATTATATACTCTACACACTGCTAAATGAATCATTTAATTAATTCACAATTAAATTAATTCCAGATGTAACTCTGCCATTCACCATTTTTTGTACTTTGAAATGCTGTTCTTGTGCACGGTTTACACATGTTAGATTTCACTTTGAGACCTCACGAAGAAGAGAGGTCATACACTGATATAGATGCAAACTCCCTTGATGTACTGGTTTTGTGGAAGTTCCCTTGGAAGTCTTAGTGAAGAGAGGTGGCAAGCACCTCATCCCTCTCATCCGTTCAATGGAAAATGTAATGATATTTTCATGCCACTGTTACTCATGAATTACACCGGCTATTCTTCTCCCTGGTGATCCACTGCGCAAAATGAAGGAATTTTGGAAATGAAAAAAAAAAAAAAAACCCCAGAACAGGTAAAACAGATATGCACGGATGCTTACAGAAGATCTTAAAGATGTAACCAGTATTCAAAATCAATATTCCAGATATTACGTTAATTTGTTGAATTTTCAGGATGTATGATTCATTAAGTCAGAACTTAGACTTATTCCTTGGAAATCAGAATATTGATTATGTAACATCTTCGATTCATCTATTCTCTAAAGTAAATGACTGTATAAGTATGCTTTGTATGTATGTACATGTACATTTACATTGGATAATCAAATAAAATGAACACAAAAAGCATGGCGTATATTTATTTGAACAAATCATATTGTCTGCTGTTTCTTGGATTAGTTGTGAGAAGTCTACATGTGTGCATTCATCCATGGAACGTCGACTGCTGTTGCTGCGGGAAGCACTGGTAAGCATCTTCTCTTCAACGTCGGTAGATGGAGAGACCTCTTCCTGCATGAAGAATACTTCACACTAAATTAATTGTTATACTTTGTTAACATGTATTATATAATTCATCAATCATAATACATGTACACTATAATTAACAAACATATATGTTCCTTATGCACATGGATTATGCACTATCCCTCCCCTTCAATCTTATACTTCCATGTCCATTATTTCATACGAATGCATGAAATCTAAGTATAAATGATTTACATAGTTGCCGAATCGCCGCGCATGCATTTAAGATATCACTATAATAAATGAATATTCACGGTGAAATACAGTGTACAACATCTGAAATCCAAATAAATGTTGCTTTGTAAGTTTGTTGGGTGCCATCACCATGCATCTCACAGCCACATAGCAAATAATAAATTCGTAGTCATAACGCACTTTTTAACAAACGCAAGAAGAATAGCATCACGCTGAACAGTATGCGATGGATATGCGTTATCATAACGGACATTCATAATGCTTGTGCGCGGAAAAATAGCCAGTGCGATCTCGGAGAAATAACCTCCTGACTGCTCAGATGAAGCGGAGACTACAAAGTAGTAATAATTTTGTGATGACGATCGAGACATTTGATTGCTGAGTATGTATCACATTATCTTATGATTCTCGTCACCTTGAGTTTGTTGTATCGTCACCATGCTAAGAATAATTATGCAAAAATCACATAATTTTCGTGATTTCCGATATGAAATTCTCAAGTTTTAGTGAGCGATATTTGAGTCCTAAACAATAATTTATTAATTACATTTACAGCGGACATGAGTCATGAATAGGG
>KB312213.1:4202-17528 GCA_000328365.1 Capitella teleta | reverse complement strand
AATAATATTTTTTTTTTTTTCAGATAAAGAAATATCTAAGGAAGAAATAACAGTCAACTTTAAGGGTTTCCATGCACGATTGGCAATGTTATACTAATTAAATTGTTGGATATGATTTTTCCATGTTATTTTCCGATGTTGCAAAAGTATCGTAAACAGTGGAGTTGTTTGAAGCATAATTAAAAATGTTTAACGAATTTATAAGCTTCCCAAAATGCTTCCATTATCTTTATGAGGATTTAATCTCTCTTAAAATGTTCATTTTATATCGAAATGTGCTCGAAATTATTGATTTATTGTCAGTTGAAAAGCGCTGTGTTATCACGAATTGCGCCGTCATGGTTTTGTTCGATTTACCCACTTCTTCTCGATTCACTTTATGATTATGAGAGTTAAAAATCACGAATGGGCCCAAAAATATTTTTTCCTGATGAAGAAATATCTAAGGAAGAGATAACAGTCGGCTTTAAGGGTTTTTATGTACGATTGGCGAAGTTATACTGAATTTACTGCGGTTGGGTATGATTTGTCCATGTTAAAAGATAGCGGAGGGTCCGTTTCTAAGAAACAAAATGACGCCCATGTTCTAAATTTCCAGGAACCCGGTTTGCGCTACTCTCTTTAGCATATAGGATACTACTAAACAATAATTTATTAATTACATTTACAGCGGACATGAGTCATGAATAGGGGGGAGGAGTATAATTTATACCCCCCCCCCCCCTATTTATGACTCATCTTAGCCAGGCCTATCGAATGTTATATGAATATGCGGCTTATGGTCTGTTGTGGAGCCGTAAAACCCCATCATTGTAATGGTATCTGGTTGATCAGAGTTTAAGGATGAGGCGAGATTCCATGAATTTGATGAAACATGTGCTTTTATTAACACAGCAACAAGCAACGTACACGGAAAACGGAAGTAGCAGACGACACTGCCTTATGATCACATTACATCTTCCCTCCATGGAAGAACACAAAATGAAAAGAGCCATCTCGGCTAAGGCACAATCAGCACAAACACAATGACACAAGCCAACTTGGCTATGACACAAACAAAGCGGTCTGTGCTTCACAAGTCCAATCTCTGTGGAGCCTTCCTGTATGGCCCGAGCGACGTGGCGGCTCCACCTCTGCGGTTGCGACGCAGAACGGTGCCGTTGGAGGACCTTACGCGGTAGGACCATGGTTGGTGCTGTAGCTTCTCTTCGACCTGACATGGTTCGCTCCAGCTGCCAGTGCCTTGATCGTGATTGTGAACCCATTGGTTAGGTTGAAGCTCTGGTAGTTGCTTGGCTCCTCTGTTGTAGTAGAGAGCTTCTCTTCGTTTCAGTTCAGCGTCTTTCTGACGTACATCTTCCTCCTTCGGCCAGCTTGGTTGCAACATCTGGTTTTTCATCGGTAGATTTGACTTGATCTGACGACCCATCAGGAGTTGCGCAGGGCTGTATCCTATGGTTGGGATTGTAGACTTGGAGAGCGGTGGTCTGATCCTCCTGCTTCCAGATGAACTTGGCAATCTTGACGGCATTCTCTGCTTGTCCATTAGACTGGGCAAAGTCCAGGCTTGAGGTCTTGTGGTTGATGTCTGTTGCCCTGAGGAGTCTTCTGAATTCTGTTAATGTGAACTGCAGTCCATTATCCAAGATTATTTCATCCGGATTGCAAAATCGTGCGAACACTTCTCTCAGCTGCTGAATGACTGCTGTAGTTGTAGTTTACATCAGAAGAAAATTTCTAGGAATCACGAGTAACGATCAGTCACTATGAGGTAGTCCCGCCTTTCGAGCTCGCAAAGGTCGAGCACGATGCTCTGCCAGGGTTGGTTGGGGAGCTCTCGTTGTAGTGGAGGTTCCTTCTGATGTAGCTTCCGGTGGGTGGAGCAATACAGTCAGTACTCCACCAGTTCTTTGATGTTGTTTGAGATCTCAATCCAGTACACCACTGTTCGAGCACGCTCTCTGCACTTGGTGATGCCCTGATACAGTCTATTCGTTTTCACGCGAGCAATTGCTCTCCGCTCGCCATTGCTCGCGCGAGCGAAAAGTTTCTCGGCTAAGACGATCCGGGTCTTTGGATATTTTGCCAGCGATTGTACCAGTATGCGATTTCCAGCTAAGTGTTTATGCAAAGTTATTCCTAAATAGTTAAATTCATCAACGCATTCAATTTCAATCGTGTATATCTCATAAAGTGCTTTGACCCTAGCAATTTTAAGGGATTGTGGAAAGATACCAGTAGTTAGGGTTTGATTGACAATGAAAGTAAGAGATTCACTAATCTCAGTTTTAATTTGTTTCAATAGATAAGTTGAAATGCCATCATGTCTGTAGCTTGCCTTAGATTTCAACTTGGAGTCAATTACTTCTTCAATTTCTTTGGCTTGCGCTCTTGCCTTCTTCTTTGACTTTTGAACTCCTCTCTTGATTGTTGGTCATCAGGATCTCATTGCTGCCGCCATGTTGTGAGGACAAGGCCGAGAGACGTCAAGCAATTATTTCATTACATAGGTTCACATATATACATTTGAGATTAGTTAATCATAGAGATATATATTTATATGCGTTCTAATTGGATGGTGATAGGAGTCAGAATAGTCAATCATTGATTAATATATATATATTAATGCGAATCGCGATGCATTACTTTGTTATGACAATTATGTTTAATTGCGAGAGGTCATTAATTGCGAGAGGCCAACTCTTGTGGAAGCAACAAGGGATGCGATGTTTGTATATCCCAAGCTCCCGGTGCTGGCGAACCAGCACCTGGCATCCAGACATTGGGGTTGGTTGCAGATGGATCACTGAGGCGCTGCTTTTGAATCAGTCACCAGAGTTCAACTTTAGCATCGTAGATTTCCTTGCAGGTGAAGCATCCAAGAGCGGCACATTTACCCAGGCCTCTCTGTATATAGCTTGTAAACTAAAATTGTATTCGTCTTCAGCGAAACTAAATTTCTTCACTGACGGAAACTGCAGTTTTTGAGTTTTACCAAGACTATCTGTTATGAACTCTCATTCTTCCGCGCTGGTCTCATTTGATTAGTCCATCTTGTTGATCTGTGGTTCCTCTTAGCTGTAAGCCTTGACTTTACTTGATCCAACCGTGTTTGGCACCATATAACTCTTCTTAGTGTTGGTGTGTCGTGAAAAAAAAAAAAAAAAAAATGCTTTCTTTCTTTCTTTAAACTCTCAAACATTTGATCTTCCTCCATTGGATTTTCCTAAGCGGTCAGGCAGTAGAGCTGCTCTGCCAGCTTGGTTGCTGATGAAGGATATGCGAAATTTGATGAGACACACATTCACGATCTATAGCTAGTATAACAGGCTCAGATTTTGTTGTTCTCGACGATCGAGAACAACAAAACCTTCCAGCCCTCCACAATTTCTTCCACAAACTACAGTCTCTGGACAATCTTATCCATTATACCATTGTCATAGTAATGAGCGTACAATACCTACTTTACCATCCATAACTCTGTTTTTTCTTTCTAAATCTCTTATATAACTCTTATTATAGTATATCTCTTTTATAACTTTTTTTCTCTCCCCAGATTGCCGTGAAGGCAGCATGTCTCAGCTGTACGATGTCGACCAGTTTGTGCCAGCTCCGAGCGTTGAGTTGATATGCGCCGTCTGCCAGAACGTGCTGCTGGACCCGGTTGAATGTGACTGCAGACATGTGTTCTGTAGAAGCTGCATCAGCAAGTGGCTGGCTGAGGGCCCTGATTCGTCATGCCCCAAGTGCAGGTCTCGTGTGTCTGTGATCAGCCTGCGCACCGTGGTTCCCCTGCTGCAGAACCTCCTCAATGAGCTGCAGTTGCGCTGCGCAAATGCTGGGTGCGATTGGCAGAAATCGCTTGAGCAGTATGATGCGCACGTCAAAGTCTGTGCGTTTAGAAGACTGCCGTGTCCCCACAAGGGGTGCTTCCAGACGCTGCCTTCTGATTCGTTAGGGGCGCACAAAGAGGCATGTGAACACCGTGTGATCAAGTGCTCGGACTGGTGTGGTCTGGATTTCACTCTGCAGCAGAGGAGCTCTCACAACTGCAGGACAGCTGTTCTGACCCTACTCAATGGTATGCAATCTTGCTTAAATAATAAATAAATAAATAAATAAATAAATAAATAATAAATTTTATTATATTATAGACTTTTATAGTGCTTAATACAATACCGTACGCGTAAATATCTTCGCGGGGAATAATATTGGCGATCGACCTATTTGTTAGAATTTTGTGAATAACAATGTTCGCGATCGACGGTTTTTGTAATACATCACACGTGAACAGCGTATTATAATTACTGTATTTCAACAAGACGGTGGTAGGCCAATAAGGTTCGAACATTTTCTTTCAAGGACTTGAGTTTCACGCATTTCGCGCCAATTATTCCCCGCGAAGATATTTACGCATACAGTAATAGTTCCAAAGCACTATAAAAACATAATTGCATTAATGCAAACTTTCAACTCATTTGTTTTGCTTTCAGATATTAAGCAACATAACAGAGATTTAACCAACTTGGCAGATGAATTACGCTCGTACAATGCTGAGTTGGAGAGAGAGCTGGCTTCAGTTAAGGCTCAGTTGGAATCCACCCAACAGAGGTCGGATGAGGTAAGCTCTGTTTGGCAGCTTTCTTTCTTGTTGATGCGGCTTCTCTTCTAGGATGAGGATGCGAACGCTTCAGTTGGAACCCCAGTGTTGTTGTCGGAATCAGAAAGTGAACTAGAATCCGACCCAATTGGCGACGATGTTTTTCTTCATCGAAGCTCATCGTCAGATTCTGGTGGTGGTCTGGTGGAGCTGGTTCCCCGCTGCTCCTCCACTTCCTCTGACTTGGTCTCCTCCTCATCTGATCTCAGCAAATGCAATCCAAACTCAAGTGGTGAGGTCATGCTGAATGACTGGCACAGCCATTCAGAGGACTCTCTTACCTGGAGAAGGCGCAGGAAACGGAGTTTGTCAGGCGACGGTTTCAATTCACGCGCCGCGAAACGCCTTAGAAATTCACGCACGGTTCGTGATGAGACCTTAAATTTTGCCTCATAAAGTTTCCCCTCACTTAGCTGAATTCAAACTCAATTCTTACTTAACTCTTGGGCTTGAAAAATTCTCTTCAAATTGTCCGGAGTTGTCTGTATTTCGAGTCATTTTGCTTTATTGGATTTTGTTCCTAAATCAAATTGATTTTGTTGCAGAAATTTGCATTATGCAGTGACCAGTGAAGCATTCCATCGCTCAGCTCAAATAAATGCATTTACATGTGATTGCTTCATTTCAGAGTGACAACCCATCTTCCAGCTCATCAGAGTCAAGTTCTGATTCACCAATTGCTACTCACTGGAGGAAACGTAAGGTAAGCATGCGCGTCAATAATCATTCTTTCAGCTCAAATTCATTTGTTGTTGATTTCTTCGAGACCCATTGCTGGCAGGAATGGTTTCATCTTGGTTAGTTACACAATTTTTTTCGTTTCTTCTAGCGTGACGACAGTTCAGTTTCGAGTTCATCTTCAAATGAAACATCTGATTCAGAAATATCCATTCGAGAATGAGTGGATTCTGCGCATTCGTATGAATTAATTTGGATCTCATGACTACACTTTTTTTCTTTTCTTTTTTTTCTTCAAATCATTATTTTTTCATTACTTTGTTCATCTGTCTGTACATTTAAGCTGCTATCTCTGAAGTAAATTCCATATTTATTTTGTTGAATGAAATAATGAATTCTGCCTTTCTTTGCGTGTTTATATCATATGATTTTATGCTCCGGTTTTGACTTTTCTGGGCCTTCAAAGTCATGGAAACCCCTATGTGTTTTCGTCTGTGAAAATGTCCTGGAAAAGTCCTGGTAAAAAAAAGATGTTAACTTTTTGTGTTGAGTCAGTTCACAATGATTTGAAGTTTCAAAGCTTCAAGTTTCTGAGTTGGCATCGAAAGATTTCCTTTGGACGCAATGCACACCCATGTTAACCAATAGGAAATTATACTTCTGAGCAGCAAACACCCTGAAACGCGAACACCCCATCAGATAATCTTTTTCTTCCAAACATTTTATCAGTATATGACTGAAGCAGTCCTTGAGCTGGCAGCCCAAATTCAAAAAAAAGGTACAGACTATTCTGGCAAAATAAGACAGAGATATTTATAATATTCAACATCCAATGTTTTGAACATGGTAGGGGTGTATCCAAAAGGACAATAATATTAGTTATATTACGTATTTCTAAATGTGTTTAGTGTGAACTCCACAAACTTATCTACATCCATAAATTTCATCTCAAAATATGTATAAATGCATGTAAACTCCGTAACACGGACATCAGTTGCACCCAAAGTTGGAAAGTGATTACTTTGGCTGAAATGTGCGGTTTCAGGACTGATTTTGAGTAGTTTTTAAAAATGTCTCAGGTAGTTTCCTATATCTCTGCTCAAATTGTTGTTATATGACTGAGGTGTTTCACCAAAGTGAACCCCATTCATATCGCAACGGAAAAATGTAGAAAAAAAGTAGAAATTGTTCATTAATTAAATTATTTCTGCGAAAATACGTAACCTTACTCCCAAATTCACAACAATGGTCAAAAAGAATAAATTTACAATGTCAGCCGTATTTTCTAATTTTAAAGGCGTAAGTCTAATAGGAACTAGACAGCGTCATATCGATGACCTTTAAACTAAATTACCGTCCTAAATCACTTTTTATTAATTAATTAATTAATTATACATATACATGTACCGGGTATATATATAGTTGAAAAAAATCAAAGAATGGCCAATACATGTAGTTTACACAAATGATCAAGCAAATTTATCTATTTTCAAGGAACGACACAGAACCCAACGTACGGGAATATAATTATTAGATGTTTTTTTCTACTCTTCTGTTGCACATACTGAACTTATTTTTGTCTATAATTTTTCACAATCTCAGCATTGGCATTTCTGGCCGATTCTTGCATCAATGAGTGAGGAATATAGTTTGTATAATGAATTTTCCCACTCTGCAGGTTGCAGATTGAAATTGTGAAAAATGAAAAACCACTCAAGAAAGTCAATATTTCTTCATTTCCTTTTGCCTCATTAAATTATAAACATGTAAAACAATAGATATCACGATAATAAAGTGAAGGCAAGCCTTGTTAGTTTAATTTAATCGTGATTTTAATTTACGGCCATTTTAAGGTTTCTCCCATGGAGCCAATGAGAACTGATCGGCTCAGATATCACCGGATTTACCTTAATTGCTGCTTTCTTTTATGAAAAAAAATTAACGATTTACATAAATTAAATTTTTGTTGCTGCGAATAAGCAATTAGAAGTGCACATTTCAACAGCAAGAAAAAACAAGTGAAATTAGGTCGTAAAAATCTGTTTATTTTTTATTTCAATGATTTTACTCAAACTTCTGAGGAGAATTCGTCCTCAGGTTAAGAGGTCATTTAAACGCCAGAGAAAAATGATCCTACCAATCGTCCAACAACTAAATTCCTCGAAGTGACTAAAAAAATAAATATTTTCCTTCTAAGGAGTCGTGGGTTGGGGTGAGAGATGATGTCTTTGATAAACACAATTTTTGATTAAATTGAAATTAATGCACTTTTATTACTATTGCATGAGGAAAAAAACATAGGAAAAACAAGACGAGAGGTGCATTGATTCTTAACCAAAAAAAAAAAAAAAAATGTACAAAGAAATAAGTCTAATGAAATATATTAAGAAGCGCTGATTGACATCTCAGGCAAATGCACGCGTCTCGTTGAGTTAATTGAGATATCATGCTGAGAAAAACAGGGGTTATAGGTCATCAGGTGTTATCTTTGGCGCACATAGCGGAATATGAGGAATCCTAATCCAGCGGCAATTGAAATGCCAACGCCCGCTTTTATCCACAGAGCAGTGTTGCCTTGTAAAGAACCGCGCAGGTGACTGAAAGTGGAAAAAGAAAAAAAAAGATATTAAATTAAGAACAAATTCTTGAAAATATATCACACTCATGCTGAAATCGATATTATGCACACAGCAGAAAATACAAAATAAAAATAGTAGCGTGAAAACGCGTCAGAGTGGAAGGATCAAGCGTGAATTAGCAAGATTACCACTTAGACTGTCCTGGGTCAGACAGATAAACATACCTGCAAGAACAGATTAATTTTAGAGATTATCTTTTCTATGCATAAAAGCCCCAAGAAGAAAGCAAGATTGAAAAATTACATGAAGATTTGAGAGGGAACAAGAATGACGGGGAAGAGGGGGGGACTGACAGAGGCAGCAGCTCCTAAGCCTTCCTTCCGTACATGCACCAAAGCAGCACGCATCGTGTTAGCAAGGGGCATTGCACGCATTAATTAGCACAAGAGAAGGCACCTGAGCTGCTGATGGAGCCAGATGCCAGGGGGCAACCGGTGCATCAACACCAACTGATAAAGTTCGCTCGGGGGACCCGCCCTGCAATAATCGTTATATGTAGCCTTCTTCCATTTAAGTCAATGATTCAATGATGTCATAATTATTCAAGAGATTTTTTTTTATGTAGCACTAGGAGTAAGATGACTGACGGGTAGACGGCCATGGTGGCAAGACGAGAGTAGACGTCGCGCGTCAGTTTGTCAACGCAAGTGAAGAGATGGGGCTGAGGTAATCCGTGTTTATGGCAGAACTGAGCAGGTTGCAGCTGGTAATCCTGAACGCGGTCATTGTGCTCTGCTTTGCAGGCCACGATCAGAACAGGCAGGCCGCTTGTCGCTAGGAGGCGCTGAAGATAAGCGAAAATGGGATGAATTCTAGGAGTGCAGAGTGAAACTGACCAAGTAAACATCAGCTATAAACTCAAATGATCGTGGATTGGTGACGTCATAGAGCAACGCGACTACATCGCAATTGGTGACAGAGGTGTTATCTTCAGTGGAGGCATCAACTTCATGCAGCTGAAAGCGACAATCAGGTTAAATGGAGAGCACAGAGCTAGCAACATCCACGCACAACAAGGTATTTGTCTTGACCGTAGACAGACAGAAGGTTCACTGTGTAGGCAGGAAGATGCTCTCGATTCAAAGTAGCCACGTATTTGAGGTTCCGTCCGAGAATTCCTTGCAAGAATGACGTCTGAAGGAGAAGGAAGTGCATGCAGAAAGAGGTGACCTCTGAACCCTCACCTTGCCTACATTCTTCATTCCGATCACATTGCACTGGAAAACATTTCGACTAGTTTGTTTCCTCTGTAGATCTATCTTTTTCTCCCGGGTTACTGGAACACAGACCTCGTAAAATGCAATAAAAACAGAAATGAAGAATACCGACCATGGATGGCTGATAATTGGTTGTCATGTTCGTACATGTATCCCAGATAAGCTAAGTGTTCCAGGGTTTTAGAAACATCCGTATGAGTTGTTAACCTGATGAAGGCAATTAGCATGAGGTTAATGAGTGAAGAAGAGACCTACGCCCACTGGGCCATGTATCCTCCAATGGTGATCCAACCCTGCGCATTTGTGCACACAGCGTTATGGACATCAGGTCCCCAGGGCATTATGGGGCACGTTGAGAAGAGGTTGTTCATTTCGTGTAAGCTGAGGCATCCGTCTTTGTCCTGCGAGAAGGAAACATTTTAAAATTGACTCCAGGCAAATTTAACTTCTTCTAACTTCATCAAATTTCTGGAATAATGAGGCAAAGAAGTGATATCCTTGGTGCGTGAGTTCAGTTGAGCAGTCGAGAGGAACACGTAAACTGTGAGGAATGAATGTTGCATCAACAAATCAAATTGACTCAATGATGACTCACTGCGGTCGCATGTACTCAATGCACAATTCCAGATTGTCATCGTAGCCAAACTTCCTCAAAACAGTCCATGTTGTTTCGTGGCGCCCTCTCTGAACAAAGAGCGTGTGCAGAAATAGAAAACCTAATTTCAGAATTATAAAACCATCGATTAATTCAATCAGTGAGGCAGTCGGACCTTTGAGCGTGATGCCATCCCTGGCAACTCCATCCGTGATGTGTTTCCTCACGACTGCTTTCACATCTTCCAGCGCTTGTGGTTGTAAAGGGACATTGAAGCACCTCCGCTGCAAAGTTCAAAGGTCAAATAGCAGTTTCCCTTTTTTATAGTTCATCTCACTTGAAACTGGTAGATTTCTCTGTCATTCTGGATGTCATCGTTGTCTTGATCACAAATCCGGAATATTCTCGTCAGCGCTTGTCGACACCTCTGAGTCAACTGGATAATTTTTGTTTTAAATAAATGCATGAATAATTGAATTGGAATTCTCACTTCCTTTTCCTCTGGTAAATACAATGGCGCAGTTGGATGCAAAACTGCTTTTTGTGCATAGTAAAACACTTCGCTGATATTCTTCAAAGTTTTCGCAGAACACTGCAAGATTATTAAAAAAAAATCAAGATGAAAGAATAGTAATGTTATCTTTCACTCTTGTACCTCTACACAAGTCTCCACTTCAGCATATTCATTCATAATGGGCAAAATAGTCTGCAAATATCATAAAAAATTAATGCTTAATCCAAACATACCATTGACTCTCTAACCTCCATACTGCTTACTTCCAGGATGTCGGATTTGTTGCCCACAAGAATGACAGGCCGACTATTGTCATCTGGCATGACTTGTCGAATGAGTGGTAACCAGTAGGTTTTGATCTTCTGAATACTCTCCTCATCATCGACAGCGTAAACAGTGCAAATCACATGAGCCTACGGGGCAATTGAATCATTGAAAAGTCATGCAAAATATAAAACCAACTTTTATTATTTCTTCAACCAACTGAGAGTCCTCCTGCTCTTGACCTAGAATTTTTTTATTTGGGTCAAGAGTAGATAACAGAGCAAACTATCTCACTTGAGAAGTCTACGATGTGAGTTGGGACTTTCTCTGGAGTGACATCAGCAGGGATCGTGATTTCTTCTGCTTTTGCAGGCACCTAACATATTAAAGGATTCTAAATTCTGTGCATAGATGTTTCAATGATCACTCACCTCCACTGGAAATTCTTCACTGACGAGCGACAGTATAAGTGATGTCTTCCCCACCCCAGCTGAAATTGAAGCAATGTTTTTCCTTAATTACAAATAAATCAGTAAATGGACACCTCCATAACTATTGGTTGTTTTATTTAGTCGATAAAAGCCCATGTAATATTTAGACATACGAAAAACTTAAGCATTCAATAAATGAGAGTATAGAAACGAAGGCATTGTTATTGTAATCCTTGAATTAAGGATAATTAGGATTGATCAGTTGATGAACTGAACTAATAATTGGAGTTTTTTTTTTCTTTCAAGATATACCTACTTGTTAGCATGTTTGCAATAATTAATAGAAGAAAAATAAGTTTCAACTCACGTTCTCCAACAAGGAGAATTCTAACGTCTTTCCTCATAATTTGAGCATTTCACGTTGGCACCAGAAAGAAAAGATTTCAAAGCCACGACCAAAAAGCGTCCAAGAAAGGCTGACAACGGGTCAGATTCACATAAACAGGTGATGCTAGTACAGCAGACTACTGGATAATAACAAACGTGCCCAGTAAAATCACTGCATAAATTGAGTTCGAAACACAGACGAGATCAGGACTAGGACTAGTAGGAGACCTGTCAACGCCAAAATTGAATGTAAGTTGTAACAGCCAATGAGAAGCAGAGGCAAGGGTATTGGACGGGAGGCTACAGCGGTGCCATGGGGCAAACAGAACTCATGGAGTCTTTTGAGTCATTCCTCGTGCATTATATATCGAGATCGGAGCGTATTCTGAGCCTGCGTCGCTGCTGTCGGCTCATTCCGATCCTCTCTCACTCTCGAAGGACGAATTTTCTGTTCACATTTCTCCGCCGGAAGTCACTTGGAACCGGGCTCTGAATGCGCATGAGTCGTAGTTTGACCAATCAGCGTGAAGCACAAATAAAAGTCATCGATGATGCGACGATAATCCACGGTGAATGGTGTCTGATGACTTCCTTATGAAAAAGCGCTTGTATCCCACAATGCACGCGTAACTTTACTGATATCGCCCATGCAAACATAATAACAACCTATTTCTGAAGAAAACTAAACCATTAAATTCTCCGGATGGTGGCTTTCGCGTTCGAAGCAGCTTCAATGTAAGATTCTTCCTGATCATACGTGCCGTAATTATGTTCCTTTACGCACAAATTCATCGCAATTTGAAGAACTTTAATTATTTAATTAATGTTTACATACGGGTCCGACGAAACAGCGAAATAGAGCGGAATATACCTTCTATTATCGCTCATAATATCCCGCGATCATGAAAATCTGCAGAGATGTTTTTAATACTTCAAATGCATCATAATGATAATCTAAATTACCAAATACATCATTTTATAACATAAATTAATTATTTAAGCAATTTTCGAAAGCAAATATATTTCTTACGAGATATTTAGATCAATCATTATCATTATGGCATCCCAAACGCGGATGCGCAAACTAGTACATCATACGTTATGACTATGAGCATCAGAAATGAGGACATTTACCCTTTTGAAACAAATTATTACTTCTATTGGTCACGTTTTTCTGTTTTACAAATCAGGAATCGGAATTGGTTCGTGTTAATTATTTATGTTATAGTTGGTTTGTGGGTATCGTTACCATATCAATTTCTCTGTCTTCTTGGCTGGCTTACTTTCAATTTGGTTTCTCGGTAAGGCGATGTTCAGAAGCAGAATGAATGATGGCGGTTGTGAGTGAAGATCATGCATGGAATCGAGTAGAGAAGCGAGGGGAATTGAAACTCAGAGACTCGGAGCTGATCCATGTACTCATGACATGCATAAGATGAGAGCCCACGACCATCCTTCAGTTATTATCTCTACTCTCTACATTACCCACTTCATTTGATCATTTCTTTTTTTACGACCTGCTTGTAACGTAATGGTACATGCCACTATATGGTACATCTAATGTATCTAATTTTCATCAATTTGTGGTCTGTCCTTTTCGTTAATCCGTTTGTTTCCTTGGGAACGGAGGAGGAGAGATTAACCCGGTCTGACTGTATATGAAAACCCTTTTTGCACCCGCCTCATATGTGTTCAGAGATAGATACGAGACTTGATGAGAGGCACCCACCTCATCAAACCCAATCAGACTTGAGATGACATTAAATTTAATTTACCCGGAGATCATGACCACAACGAACCCCGAACTGTAGACACCTTTTTTACAGCACGTACTCTCATGAACATCAACATTATGGGAAATCATATAATAATATATATATATATATATATATATATATATATATATATATATATATATATATATATATATATATATATATG
>KB312206.1:2646-61626 GCA_000328365.1 Capitella teleta | reverse complement strand
TGCAAATGCGTTATGCATGTGCATGTTGAATGATGTTATACACATGCATTGCGCAAATATTCATTACGCATAACATGTATTCTATCAGTCATAGCGCACTTATGATGAAATGACAAGTTCTATTCTTAGTAACAAGACTAATCACTCGTGAATATGATCGACAGATAACTTGAAACATGGGTTGAAGCATTCATTTCAATAACACATAGATAAATAAATATAAGTTCTGATATTATCCGAGCGCATTGTCAATTACATAACCTTTTCCACGTCCATAAATTCTAGCATACCTTTCAGATTTGAATAGCACCCGACATACTCATTTGCATACTCATTTGCATATACTTCAGTCACCATCAATTGCGTATGTATACGTACTTGAAATGGATATAATAATTGTTATCATTGAATCAAAAAGGAGCCTCAAGACCGATTTCACACAATCACAATCACATTCTGCAGTGTACACTCAATCATATCCTTGCCACATTATGTAACAATTGGCGTACTTCCAACTATGACGTAACATTTGTCTGCAGAATCACCCGAATAGTCTGTATTAATGAATGCATCCATCTCCTTTGATTCCGTGTTTTAACCCTTAATGATTCAGCTTATATCTTGACAGCCACGTGACTGATTTATTGCATTAAATTTTCCTGCACGTCAGCCATCGCAAGGAATCGACTGATATCAGCTAGTAGTATTGCGTCATTTGCTTTCCCAAGTATGATGTAATATGGTATCTGATAGTTGTTGCATTCTGGTGCTCATCAATTTCTGCTTTGTAAATGTCCGCTCAGCGATTTCGATAAATAATCATTTCGTTAACGAAGAAATGCGTTGGATTACTTGTGCGTTCCTATAACATTGAGTAGTGAGTGCATTTGATTGATTATGTTATTATTATGTAACAAATTCTCAAATCTGCGTATTCCACCTGTAGGCTGTACACCGATTAATCTCTGAATGAAATCACAAATCTGGTGCAGCATCTGTAACTCCTGAACGCAGTGGCAGATTTCTCCCCTTTGTTTCATTGTAAAGGGGACAAAATATGAACTTTATTCGCAGATATGTAGCAGAGATTACTTTTCCCTACAGTAACATATCATATAAGTAGGGATGCATGGAAGTCCGAGTTCCGGATCCGTCTTCCCGGAATCCGGGTCTTTCCCCGGAGTTCCGGTTCCGGGGAAAATCGTCTAACGTGCCGGAACTCGCCGCAGGAATTCGTGATTACAAAGAAGAACAAAAATCCTGCGTGTTAAAGACGGTTAGACAACACGGTTAGCGGGCGCTGAGGCAATTAAAACGCGGAGTGCAAGCGATACAATCAGCCAATCGGGGTGGGGTAGGTCCAGTAAGCAGGCAGATCGGAGGCTAAGATGTTCTTAACTATGTGACACATGAGGCCAAGGGAGCGCTTTGAGTTAGTGGATCTCAGACTCGGCCTGTGGTCTCGAGGGTTAACCATGCCGTTGGGGGATATAAGGCCCGGCTTGGACGTTACCCTCCATCAGTTCTTCGGTTCTTTGAGTCCCACAGCATGACGCAACCCACCCCATCAGAGGAAGCCCCGCCACCTACTAAGCGAGCCCGCTCGGAAGCCACAACCAACCTGTGCGGGGGGCATTTGACTCCCTCAATGAATGTACTACTAATGAAGACTCCACCTGCTCCATTGCCACAGAGCTATTTCTCCTGGAGGTCCGCTCAGACAGGAGCAGCGACCCTCTTTTGTGGTGGAGCACCAATGCTTATAACAGGTTCCCTTGGTTAGCTGAGCATGCATGGCGCTGCTACCTGTGCGCTCCACCCAGCAGACAGCGAGAGAACCTTCTCCGTTGCTGGCAGCATGGCGGATGACAAACTATCATGATGCTAAACCGTCTACGAACACATAAAATCGTACAATCCTCTCATTCCAAAGAAATCTATTTCAGGATTCCATTGAAAGAGTGTCAATTTCGTCGATTCCTCTTCAAAGATACGATGCAGATCTGACCTGAATGTTTCTGTTAGCCCGAGACTGTCCTCGCTTCTGCGAAGTGTGATATTTGAGCGTTAGTGTTTTAACAATGACCCTCTTTGTGGCCCGATATCGCTGCGAATTAAATAAAATACAATTCTAAGCTTTCGCATAACATTTGCCGCTGATTCTCCGGGAACTAAAATCTGAAAGCTTAAAAATCGGGTATGATTTCCTTGGCTGAAGGTCATAGGTCATATAAGTCATAGGTCACGGTACCTCGATATGTATTTTTTTCTCTCTCTTGATTAGCCGGCCCAATGAAAACGGCATCTGCCGGGGGTTATATAGAGCCACTTTTAATTTCACCACTAACGGAAATATTGGTGATAAAATGAACACGTACATTTCTGTTTACTTTGATTTATTATTATGCGTGATGAACAGCTCAATGAGTTGACTGGCTTCGATCTCAAATTGGTTAATAAGATTTTAAAAATGCAAAGAATAGCTGAGAAAAAAAAAAGACTGTTACATAATAAATACCAAGTGCATATTACATAATATTCATTGGTTATATTATGATTGCACTGTCTTCCCCTGGTTAATTATTCGTTAATTATTGGTGGTTAAATAAAGTGATAAGCGACAGTCTCTCAATTGCTAGAGGCAACGCAGCATCCGTGCTAGCTTGCATGGAGAATTTCTTGTGAAATTATCTTCAAATTTAGAAACAATTATATCCCGTTTGAGAGGTTAATGATTTCAAATTAACTTCTGTCTTCAGATATTTTGCATGAAATACTTAATAAGTTAAATACACTTGATCCTTCGTCCACAGGTGATAAACGGGACGATTCTTACTGGTGTCTTGCCCATTACATCTTCAGAGAACTTTCACAATGATCTGTAGTTTAAACGATTTGCAATAGCCTCAAAGCGAAGCGAGCTGAAATAAGAGGAATTATATGTTTTTCTCTTGTATTAATATGTATAAGCATTATTAATAGCTTCTTTATGCACACACAACAATCTCGTGCCTATTTTTTCTGCAATTCACATTTCCTCGTCTCATAACAGCATCAATGACGTTGACTTTCCAGTCACGTATGAAATTGAAAAGCGGTAATACCCCCATGTCTATCGGGTCGAGAAAAATCGTCGTTATAATAGCAGGAGGGGATATTCATACGACAGCTGTCTATTCGTACGCACACAATCTTACTATGCTCCTATGTAATTATCCGAAATGGACAGAAGTGTCAATGTCATCGCATTAGTGCCAGACCCATCGGTAGTGTGTGGCATAATTGACAGTATTTCATCACGCATTCTAACCCACCAATCAGCGTCGTGAACGGACTCACGTGATGATTGTCACGTGACCTGAGGTAATGCAGAATAAGAACATGGCGATGAGATTCCAACTCGATCTTTGGACGGGGTGGCCGTAGCGATATTCCGGTCAGTATCTCACACTTATAAAGAGCACACACACTAAGCCCATATATTGTGGTTACACTCATATTAATATAAGAATCACGAAAGCCAAAAAAAATATCCCCGCGTAAAATACGTGCATGTCATTGATCCCCTTTGGTTGAGGTTTGTGTATGAGCTCACACGCGGAGAGAGTGAGATTGACAGGAGACGAGGTCGATGGACATTATGACGTGTGGCAGCAGAGAAGCAAAATCTGAAAGACACATCACATGAGTTAAGTATTTGTTCGATATGACCATTATATAACATGCATACATGATACTTCAACTGCATTAAGTTATCAGCTTTAATTGATGCCCTCATTGCACAAAGATCAGCAATCGTGGATGTTAAATAGAGACCACAGAACGCCAAAGCACAAGAAGGAATCAATCATCCCCGTATACCTCATTGGCATACGTCTAGTGGATTTGATGTGCAAACAGTGCATGCAACCATCATTAATAGCATCATGACGTCACACCAGTCCCGAATCTGAATAATAGCCATGACCTCTGTAGCCAGTAGTGAACAGTGTTGGCGAGGATGTTTTGCAAACAGAGCCTTACACACTGGTCTCATGGCGGAGTACATTTCACTCGAACGTGTCTCGAGTTGCAATTGGCTTTTCTGACACCGTTTCTGAAGGTGCACTCAACTGATTAAGTCTGTTTATTCATAATAATCAGCATTTTTCTTTTATTTGACAAGACACCTTTTATTCACAGTGAAATAATTTTCATGTGCTCATTTTTCTGACCAATATTTTGATCAACTGATCAATGATGGAATGTTTGACTCTCTATCTCACAGCTTGAATGAAATCGTATGGTTTTCCACAGGGCTGCTGTCAATCTCGTACACTTGGCTCCATGTTGCTCTTTAACTCAGATAGCGTGAACATTAGATGTTGTTTGTGCGTATTGAAATCTTTCATCGTATTCAGCATACCTGGGAGCTGAACAAGACATCCGACTTGACAACAGCACTGTTCCATGTTAAGAAGATGTCTGTATATGCGATGCAAAGTGTATGAACAATTTGTATGTACATGGCATCGATTATACAAAGATGAATACATGTACTATTATTTATAAGTCACAATTAATAATGCCAACTCTACGTGTAACAAAGCATCTAACAAATGACAGGCACATTTGGTCTGTGTAATATATACAGTAAGACGTCACGGACAAAATGAACGATTCTCGGGTCAGAAATTTCCAGTCGGAAATAAGATTCGGTCGAATGGGGCAGTTATTGAGTTTACAAGCGCGTACGCACCTTTTCATACCGAGTCGATACGTCGGCGTTTCGGCTGCGATTTCTAAGAAATAAAACTCTCGCGAGACGACATTCTTTGTATTCTCGTAAAACCTCCCAGAAGCATCGCGTGATCTCGTGTCCGTGTAACGAGAGCTCATTCAGTGTCACGTGGTGCCAACAAACAAGATGAGATCTAAAAAAAGCGCATTATTGTTGGAACGTAACGGCGAAGAAAGCGGGAGAATTTAGGGACCTCCTTTTCCCTCTCGATTTTCCCTCCCTCCTCCCTTCCAGTCCACTTGTCTCGTCTCAAGAGGCAAGCTTCAGAAATTACTCCCCTATCGGATGTTGTGTTGCTTTTCTATTGGAGCTGTTGACACGCAACTTGCATGTTTGGTTGCCTTGGAAACGAGAATTATCGTAATTGATTAATGGTGATTACTTTGGACGCTGTAAACGATTCTTATAATCGTGAGGCACGTTTCTTTGAGACCAGTTTACTTGTTCCAATGGCGTCAAACGTTTTTTTTTTTTTTTTTTTTTTTGTGTTGATGGATATTGAGATTACTGAGAATAAGTAGTTATTAATGATCTGTGTAATGATTATACGAGTACATCGATTGAAATGTAACTTTAATAAACGTTCCTTCGATTGTTCACACCGTTCATTCAATTCATTTTTACTTCTGGTCACATTTGTTCCATGTTGAATCTGCTATAAACAAAATTGCAAAAATTTCAGAAATGTTTAAGACAGCTTTTTTTAAGTCGCCATGCCTATAATATATACTCATATAATAATCACATAATAATACTGTTGTCAAATTTTCGATAGAGTGTTCTATTTGTAAGAATAAAATTGGGAATTTTTGAACACCTTAAATATTTTTATCTAATATTAGCTTTTGCAATGTTGGGTCGAATAGCCGTTTGTTACGATCAAAATGAAACAAGCTGAATTGCATCGAAGCTGAATAATTCACTGATGTCAATATCATAATAGATTTGTTGGGTGATTTGTTGATTTCGTCCATTCGCCATATTACAAGTTGACGGAGAAATAAAGTTGAGTTGACGGAGAAATAAAGTCTTCTCAACACATGTGTCTTAATATCTATAGTACCGTAACCGGCTCGTCGAAGTTACAGGCCTACTGCAAAAGTTAACCAGCTCATTGGATTATAGGAACTAGGTCATTAAGTTAGGAACTAGGTCATTAGGTCAGGAACTAGGTCATTAGGTTACGTTCTTTGAGCTGTCACCAAACTCCCGTGAAGCCCAATGGCGGCCATTTTCTCGCTCGCTTCGGAAATTTCGGACAAACATTTATTATCGCTATAACTAAGAACACACTCACGGTAGAATTTCGTTCCTGATACAAAAAATATCTGAAATATAAATAAATTTATTTCGGTTGATTTATCATAGTTTGTCGAGGTAAATTGGGCGATAATTACAAAGTTTACTTTTCGGATTTGTTGCTGCAACAATTATATACATGCGAATATTAATTAAAAAAAACTGCGTTTATTTATTCCATTCGATTTTCGCCAAAAGTGCATTAATCTATGATATTCTGTCTGTCGGCTGACCGTTTCTCCGGAAACCATAAAAAACAAGGATAAATGATAACATATCAATCGAACGAATACAATGGTATGATTGGGGTCACCGATACCTGCATGCAACTCATAGCAAAGAGATTCGTATTCAGATTACAGGTCAGTTTCACAAGCCTTGGGTCCGTTACGTCAGTTGAAGCGACACCTTTAATTGTGGGTATTATGTTCTATAAGCCCGATTAGAACCAATCTCATTAGCTGCGATATGACGTCATAGACCTTGTTATGCAACTTTTCCCGTGTGTCACGTACAACCATGCAGTACAGTTCTATTACGCAATAATATTAGGCGGATGTTAACCGGCAAAGGTGTGAGCGGGCACTGCAAAATTCCCTCCGTGTAATAATGTTTTCTTTTTTAGTTTTAACTTTTATTTGGGATTATGAAGTTAGCTTTTGTGGGTTTGTTCGATGGATATTTTTTTGAGGAAATCATCAAAGTTGATCAACTACCGTGTTCCCCTAAAAATACAATTAATGTTGATTAGCTTCTGCCATAAACTGTTAACGATTAATTTGATGCAAATCGCTTAAACCCGTAAAGATCAAATGTCTTCCCATTTCGGATGCCATACATACTTTTTCATCATCCTTCCACCTAAGCTTGTCATTCTAAGGTTGCCGAGAGGTGACAGTTGACATTTGCACATGGCCAATTACCAGTCCCCATTCTTATTGTCTGTATGGCTGAGCAAGAGAGTTGCAATTCTGGTCTAGATCTCTCTACTGGATTATTAAGCAACCTATAGACTCATCACTTTATGCACCCTCAACCAATGAATATTCATTATAAACCTCAATCAATCATTACCCGCATTATACCACGCTTAATTACTTAATTACTTTAATTACTCAATTACTTAATTACTTAATTACTTAATTACTTTAATTACTTTAAGTTTTAAGACAATCCATCTTTTGGTTTGTCTCGTCTACTGTTTTTTGTTTTAATTATAATTTCAATCAACGCATGCTCCCTATCAATAAATGCACACTCTATATCAATAAAGGCATGCTCCCTCTCCATACTCCCTCTCTCGATACCCTTGCAGCCGTACGCATCTGAGGTCCCAATGACAGAGCCAGGGACATCGAGGACAGATGATGTGATCCACTCCTCTCAAAGAGCGACCACGGACGAAATTGAACGCAGACCAGCCGCACGGAGCTGCTCATTGCACGATGGATGTCTGCGGACACGACTACCGGTCAGTTCTGTGTCGATTTCATATGTTGTATGAATCTGGCACTAGTGTTGTCATCACCATACCATTATATTGCCAGTGTATTAATGAGTATAGTTATGTGATAGCTTGTTATCAACAGCTGTGGCTCTGACGCTATGTCATCATTGAGTTAAACCGTATTCAGAACAGAATCACAGTATTACGTAATATTCAGAGCAGTCGCTTCCTATGAAGGCTTAATTTCTCAATCAGTTTTCAATACTCTTCAATCAATCCATAAAAGAAACCAAGAACACGTTCATTTGGAGAGATCATCTTTCTGTTCATCTCAGCACCCCAACATTAAACTGAATTATTTAGTTATAATAATGCCATGTATGCCGCCAAGCAGCAAATATTATTTTGAGAAATTTGGTGCATGAAACACGTGATCCTCAAGCTCACGTGCTGCGTCGTCTCAGAAATCAACCTCAATGAGGCTGTTTGGGACAATCCTTTGGTGTTTGTTCATTGACGAATTTCTTGCTCCACAACGAAAATAGATAACGCCCATCATCATCAAATGCAACTCTGATGTGCAGCATACGAATGATGAGCTTAGGAAAGTCTAGACCAGAGTAAATAATTAGTTACGGATTCATTCAGAGTTCTTTTTTTTTTCTCAATAAAAGAATCTATAGCTTATGAGGAATGTGTTTTTATTCTGGCCTAGGTTTCATTAAAGCCCTCGCTGTCAATTTCGGTGTGACAACAGAGACGATTAAATTGCTTTATGCGGGGTGCAAATGAGCATATTTCCGTTGATATCCAATTTCATAGATAATCTACACATATTCATTGGATGACTAGTTATACAGGGAGGGTATTTTCTGATTCGTTGCAGCCTATGTTTGAGTGGCAAGCTTGAGTGCCATCCTGAAAGTTGAAAGGTTAAATAAAGGTTGCTTACCTCACCATGAAGAGCAGAGTAATGATAATTTAGTCATATTTATCAATTTGTTACATCATTGTACACATTTCAACACATCTCTCCAAGGAACCTTCATACCAGGTATGATGTCATTGAACTCTACATCTGATCAAAAGGATTACAATTACATGACACAAGTAAAACCATTACAAAACATAACACCCAATAATACCCCAGTGCAGCTCTGTGTAAATTACAACCTTTTATGTCATTTTAATGTCACATAATTATTTAAACTGCCAACTGATTCCAGTTCTATCTAAGGCATACACTTATAGAAAACACGAGCGAGATGCTTTATGGTTGGGGATGAGTAGAAGGAGGATTGCTGTCGACATTTACAAAGAAGCAGCAAGTCCATTCGACCTTACACTATTCATCAGGATCTCATAACTCCTTCTGATATTCAATTTCGACCTCCAAGACTCTAATCTCTTAGAGCACACTTTGTTTCATACCATATTTGTCTTGTTTGTGGTGCAGAGTGTTATTATTGGTTCAAGGGTCAAATAACCTCACGTGCTGCGATTTTCTGGGTGGAATAAAAATGTCATTTCGTTGACCCATTTGGGATTACATCAGATTGAACGAGATAAGAAACAGTCTGCAATGGCTGAAATATCATCAAATATCAGGGGATGTTTTGTTTTTGCATATCATTCGCATGACATTGAATATTCTGCTCATTGCGATGGAGCCGAGCATCAACAGAACGCACTTAATGGCTGACATGCGAAGGCCTACTCAATCATGTTTATAGATCAAGATAGTATAACTAATGTTATGACCACGAACTTATGATACGGGTGCTTTGCTGATAATATCAAGTGTACAGGGTGGCCTAGATGTGGCCATTGGAATAACACGTATTCGTCATTTAATGCCGGATTATAATAAGGTGTTCATTTCATAACCGGAAGTGTAACAATTCCTCAATTGTGATTGGTTCACGGTATATAACGCAGCTTTTGTCTCCATGACAACCAAGTCAAACGAAGAGGAACACTTTGATTCATGTCAGAAGCATATCATCATTGTAGTAATCATTTCTGATAGAAGATTGTTGAAGCGCAGGGCTACAATTTAGCCGATGTCAAGTTGTCTTTCTCAGAGCATCGATTTTCGTCATCTGACACTCAGCTTCTCAATGCATCCAATCAACTGCGTTATCGGAATGGAAATCTGAACACAGACATCTAGGCCACCCTGTGCGCGTCTGATGCCTGGGCATTCGCTTTGCTAATGCCGTTCTACAAAGGTTTCTTATTGAAGGGTTAATGTTGATCCACGGATATCTCTCATATCTATGGACTGAAATCTAAGATCAAGCATTCCTCACGTTTAGCACTAAATATTGGTGCTGATACGTAGCTAGGGATGTGTAAAGTAGATCAAATCATTGACTCATACTTTTGCCAAATTTCTATTTTGTATAATTACAGCTGAAGGCGAGAATTGTAACTTCTATTTCGATCATACGCTATTAGGGATGTCCAGATATCAGATATCCCGGGATGACGGATACCGGATATCCGAAGGCTAGTAGCTAGAATACAATTATGTAAAATTCATTAATGTGAGACAAGGTAATTTAAGGTTGACTTAACACTGCCATTTAATTTGCATTTATCGTTTAAATTGACAGAAAGGACATTGATAAAAAAAAAAAACAAAAAAAAAACAGCAGCTAGCATATAGTCGTTGTAACTTGTTCTTATAATTGTCTTTTTTTTTTTTTTTTTTTTTTTTTTTTTTTTAATAATCTGAACTCTGATGAGTGGTCAGTTATTTCTATATCTACCGCGTCTATTTATCGTTCGGGTTTGCATGTATTGGTATTGCATGTACTGACCTGATAAATCAGAGGAACGATATTCATATGACTTTATTGCACTTGTCTGCATTTTAAATTTTTAATTGTTCTACGCTTAGCCATCGAAAGAACACAGGGATCGCACCCAAATGTAACATGAGATAAAATTAATGTTTACCCATTAATCCAATATATTATTCAAATTATTACCAAGATGAACCAGAGGTTGCCTGCAATTCTGGAATAAAAATAAACGAGACACGAGAGAAGACCGACGAATCATAGAAATTCCAATTCCGATCAAACTCAGAAGATCTTCAGCAATTTCCGAAGCTGAACTTCACACGCCGGATATGACGTAGCCCTCTTGACCTTGAACCTCATTTTCATTCCGGAAGTTCCGCCATTTCGAAAACAGAGCTCCAATAAGGATGGATATCTGCGTACATAGATTGCAATAAATACGTCCTAGAGCGCTAACCCAGCCCCCCGAGACCCTCAAGGTCTGCTCATTGCAATCTCACATGGAGACAGGTCAAGGCGATCGGAGAGAAAACCCTCGCATATTGAAGCACCCGTGCGACAAAGTCTGATGCAAGATATCGTCAATCGATGACCATTTGCCTAAATTCGGTTGTCTTTGGCTAATGGGCTACTAAATATATAGCAACCACGTGACTTCGGATGGCTGAGCCCATCCACGGAAAACAGCAACCAACTTGAAAACTCATACCAAATGTTGAATGCACCTTTCAATCTCCTCTCATGTCCGATTTTGATGGAGTGAGTTTTATGGAGATGGCAAAATCTGAGATCCGAGCTACTGGTCTGGATATCCGTTGATTTATCTTCACTGAAAACACACAAATTGCATTGGTATGGGAACACACAGTCTATCGGGTTACGCTTGTATATATATGCCTTCTACCTATACAGCTAATTACGAGTAAAGACACACAGAAGACGGTAAGTATATCGTTTAAGGTTTAGTTTCCCTGCTGTCCCAATGTAATCCATTCTACTCCACCCATCTTCAATTGCACAGAAAACAGACCGATTTTACACACATCAGTATCAATGTATGTTTAATGAGATACAAAATAATAACGATGCAATGCATCTCAAACGATCTTTATGAACTAATCGTCCTCGGAAAACTAATCAAACAAAGTGTCGTCTTTCAACAACATCAAAGAACTCAGAAATGAAATGAATTTCTCGTTTGTTTGTGAATCCACACCAAGCAATATTCATCACGTGGCTTGTTGCCTGGCTCCGTTATTTACATCGACACTGTGCTTTTTGGATGTATAAACCAACGGGAGTGCGTGGCACCCTCTACATCACACGACTATTTTTTTCCTTGGAGCAACCTTTTTCATGTTTATTTTGTTTCATGGCTCAGAGAAAGCACGTGGTATGTTTGTGTGTGATGTATTTGGGACAGTGCAAAAGGTCTACTGTGATTAAGGTCGGTGGTTCACGATGAATAAAGGACATTGATAGCGGAGTGGGAGTATGAAGTGAATGAACGCGTCATATTCCTGGAATTGTAGTTGGCGTGGAATTAGCCCATTCGCCTTTCTATCCCCGTTTGAAAAATTCAAGCTGTTCTTTCGTGTATTATGAATGACGTCATACTCCCCGTATCTCACGAGCAGACGACGGCTAACCAATCGGCTGCTTACTGGGACAGTGACGTCATAATGCAATCCTGCCATCCGATATCATTGGGCAAATTTCATTGGATTGAAGGAACACACGTTTACGGTTTTTTAGCTGCTTGGAACAGCGATGATAATCTGGGCGTTCGCCGTTTGCCTCAAGTGCTACCGGATAACCCGGTTCAGGAATTATCCGGGAACAACCGGATCGCGAGCTGTCCTAATCGGTCCCTGTCGACTCTTGGTTCCATTTGACCTCGTTGGTGCAACGAGAGGGCTAAACTCTGCCCCTTGTAGCAGCACCATTTAAACCAATACAATCAGACTTTGAGTATGGTATAATATATAATAAGATAAATATAATATATTTCACTCCTTATAGATATTTTCTTTTTGCTTGCTGGCGAATTTCCAAATCAACAGAGTTATAAATAATCGTTGAATAAATTTCAAAGCACATGGAAGCTACAGAAGCAATACCACAGACCTAATACCATAGTTGGTAAGACTGCATGAACAGCTATAGGACAACACGTGCAGCAGGCGACATAACCAACTGCTTGTCTCTATACCCAGACCCTTATCTTGGCACTTTGATGGAAGATGCTGTCCTTTTCCCTTATCTCAAAGCAAGAACAAACCATTTTTCACCAGCGCCCTTTTTCTCATTGGGGTTCAGATTAGGGCAACAATTCCTGGGAAGGAATCCTGCTTGCTCTCTCTATTTTTTTTTGTTCCTTACTAAAACCTTTCTAAGAAAAAGCCTATTTTTGAATATCGCAGAGATATTGCAAACTCAACGAAGGAGGGGGGGGGGGTTCGTCTGACAATTTTATATTTGATAAAAGGCATGTATGTTGCATGACATGTTTATTAATCTGTGTAATATATATACCATTGCAAGTGATGGCACCCCATCTCTTACTATATACACCGAATGGCCACTTCTATAATAGTATTATTCGGATTACTATCTGCTTTGGATCCAGAAAGATTCTGCATCTCCTCATCTTCCTGATCTGCTTGCAGACTTGATCATTTCCAATATCCACCTGACCTTTCTATGACATTTCTGTGTCAATTGCAGCGAATATTGATATATTTGTTGCTGTTGGTGCGAACAATCCAACCGCATTGCTGCCCCTCCTTAATCTTCTTTCTTGGACACACGTATATACAGATAATCCGCTTGAACTTTTAAGTTATAAATAAAGACTGTAACTGCGCAACATTATTCGCATAAACAGTTTCACTCAGACTTATCTTATAATAGACTCCCCTTTGAAACCTATCTGCACTGTATTTTATATCTTACGTCTCTTGCTTATACACCACCAGTGTGCATATTTCAGAAGTCGGTGTTTTCGAGGGAAAATCGGAAGTGGAATACCACGTGATCACTCCACGGTTGAGTCTGTGCTTATAGCAATAAAGTCATGACGTCATTCGCCTGTTTGTTTCTTTTTCAAATGAAATCATGTATTCAAATAAAATTAGCAGAACAATGATTGATAAGCGAGCATAAACTTAAGCTGTCGTTAGTGTCCTCACACCAGGACACAAGTTCTGTGGCTGGCTTTGATCCTCCAGTTGCCAGCGCCAAGCCCTTTCGAGGCGAGCAAGCCAACCACTCGGCCAGCACCTCTCTTGTTGGGCTAAAACGTTCATTCTATCCCAAATACCAACGCCCCGATTGCCTTACCTTACACTATACAAAAGCGACGCCAAAGAGTCACGATAAACCGTTGATGTCAAGGAGATAATTTCTGATTGGTGCAATTTCCGTTATAACATAAACACTCGTTCCACCAGAAATTTTTCACTGTTTCAAATTCCATTATATCGTTTAAATTTTCGAACTCACCCACTGAAATATCGGAGGTGGGGGGGGGTCTACTTAATACATGTAATTACTATGTGTCAGGCATCCTGTTCATTACCTACTAATAGAAACAAATTTATCAACAACATTCAAGAACAACTTAAACACATTTTTCTCAAATGCAAGCAGTTACTTTTTTTCTTTAAATTATTTTCCTTTTGTCGATTCTCTCTGATTTCTCTGAACTTGGTATTATTTTCTGCGCTTTTATCGCATTCGTCCTTGTCTTGATTTCGAAACATTTTTCATTGATTCTATTGACTTTTATTCATGCAACAAAACCAATTTTATAAAGATGCGTCAGCTATGAATTACTTTAAATATCTCTAATTCGATACATCTATAATTCGATTTATCTATAGATTGGCCTGTTTGAGATCGACATACTTCAATATTATGCAACCATGTGCTAGAAGTTATTCCCCCTTTAAATTGACCATTCCGCAAAACGTCAATTTAAAACATTAATTAGTTCACAATGTCATGCTAGAAATTGCATTACAATACATGTTATGTATTCTCCGTTTTGTGTGGCACAGAAGGAGTCTTAAATGGGACAACCACAATTGACATTGCATCCATCAATCTGAACCCGGATGAATTTGGTGATTTTGCAATACATTTTGAGGATCTCAAAATGACGGATTGTCTTCATTTGAATTCCGCTCAAGACAATTATTAGAACTGAGCCAATAAGCCACTGAGCTGCTCCCAGAATAATTCTCGAGCAGGAAGACAGCAATGTAATTGCTTAATCAAGTGACAACATAATGATATAAAAGAAACGAAAATTCTTGATTTTGAGCAAAGAAGAAAAGTTCTCACGAGCGACATCCGCGTTTCTTCGATGTTTCCCCCAAATCCTGCCATCAAAATCCGTTGATTAAAGGCAGGATCCAGTGCGCTATTGGTCATCACTGTCCAGAAAGAAAAAAAAAAGAGATCAAAATCTTCAATTATAAAAATAAAGTTCAACCTAGAAAGGTGGCAAATCACCAGCTGCCATTGATGTTCGTTATTACGCCATAAAAGTTTTAGTGGAAGCCTCTTAGAAATGATCAAACATGACCGGGTCTGACCAGAGCCTTCACCAGTTATAATGCTTATTAGAGACCATATGGTTGACCTGTCTACAACACGAACTGTACGTTCAAAGGAAACGGTGCTGTGAGATTCCTCTCGTGACCTTTGACCTTGTTAGAGATTTGGAAGAAATGGGTTTGAGCTGTATTTGGGAAGTTGACAAGTTTTGGATTTTTTATAATAACTGTGTATTTAGTTATCAGGTATTTTGTATAATTATTGTATAATTAATTATAAGGTATTTGTATAATTATTGTGTAATTAATTATCAGGTATTTTGTATAATTATTGTGTAATTAATTATCAGGTATTTGGTAAACTATTGTGTATTTAGTTATCAGGTATTTGGTATAATTATTGTATATTTAATTATGAGGTTTTTAGTATAATAATTGTATATTTAATTATCAGGTATTTGGTATAATTATCGTATATTTAATTATGAGGTTTTTAGTATAATAATTGTATATTTAATTATCAGGTATTTGGTATAATTATCGTATATTTAATTATCGTGTATTTCTGGTTCAGTACAGCCTCTTATAATCGTCTCATTCATCAAACAGGAAGATTGAACCCCGAAGTTTATGAGAAAAAAAAATCAGATTTAAATGATTTAATCCTGTTAAGCGTCAACACTGTACTAGATTAGATATATCCTCAGTTGCAGATATTTCATGACAGAAATATAAAATATACACAAATCCACAATAATTATAATTGATAAAAGTGACAGCTGAAAGATTGATCCAAAACCAGAGTGATTTATATCTCTATTTTGATCTCGAAATGGTGCGCATAGCTTGAAAACACAATTAACCAACAGCTTTGATGCATCGCTATTTTGATCAACCTGTCGACACCTCTTCACCCACTTATTCAATATAGTGTAAGCAATAATGTGTCATTGACCAGAGCGCGTTAGGGATGCGCAGCGGAGAGGGCACAGCACTGAAAGGGGAACAACCCAAGGGCTGTCGCTTCATTCCCTCCTCTGGCCGCACGCTGATAAGAAGCCCGCGAAATGAGAGGATTTAACTCTGGGAGGTGATAAAACAACCATAAGTTATCACAAAGGACTTTGGCTGTTTTATTTTGTGTTGTTCAGGTGAGTGAGGTGCTCTAATTATGTTTGTTTACTGAGGTTTTCTTCTTCCTTTGTTTTCCAGTCGTATTTTAATCATTTGTGATATAATTATTATGATGATATGTTATCTTTTTTTTGGTAATAATTATGGATAATCACAATGAGCTGCATTACAAAGCAAACGTTCGTTTAACCGATTCTCCCTTTATGAGTGAAACAAAAAAAGAGCTTTGCTAAATTGGTGATATTGCGTCAATCCATTGGAGACAGATAAGCCTTATCGATTTTCTATTAGAAGCGTTCACTGTCGATTATTTCACATTCAGTGTTATCACCGGGAAGCAAATTCAATTATATCCAACTAAAGTCAACATTGACATGTGGAATCACGTTTCGATTTCATGACAATCGCTTTGCATATCTTGCCGGGAAATTCTATCATGTAATCGAATGACCATGCGGGAGTCACATGACCAGCGAATCAACGCTCGACATGAACGCTTGAAGCAGGCAGTGTTAATTATTATTCATTAATTCCTGTACACCGCATCATAAAATCCCTCAGAAGTTGTTGTCTATAAGGACGAATGGTAAGCGTATCTCTTACCGCTCGCTACAACAACTGGGTATTGCGGACGAATTGTCTGACGTAATTGTTACACAAGAAGTATAGACAATTCGTCATAGACCCCGAAGCCAGCCAGCCGATTGATATGTGGCTGGCCGAGGTTTTTTTCGGCTGGCTAGTCGGTCAGCCGATCTATACGTGGCTGACATAATCATTTATACCTGTGATTAGCATATAGTGATGCCTCCTTCGTCCTCTTTCTTGTGGCAACATATGCTGTTAATACCGCGTACTTTCCGAACGACCGTTGGTAAAACTTCCCCTGTTCATATATATCCATCTGAAAAATTCCCTTCTCGCGTCTACGTCAGCGCAATTCCGATACTCACAAATTTGCGGCTGCGTAAAGAAAAACGGATATTTTTATTTATTATTTTTTTATCCCTCGGGTGCTGCTAGGAATTATGGAAATCGGTCATGAAGATTTTTCTGCTCGCTCGTGCACATCCGTCGGTCGGTTGGTCGGTTGAGGTTTTACAGCCCTGTTCAGTGGGTCTGTGATTCTCTGCCGTCTATATGGTGTAAATAAGATGATTTATTGATTTATTTATTCATAATGGATCGGTTATTGGCAACTCATAAACAATTTCAACAATGAAAATAACCTCTGCCCAACTCATCTGATGCGCTTGTAAATCGTGTCTTTTGTCTATGGCTTCGGTATACACAGATATCGGCCATAATCATATATCATTTCCTCTTTCATCCATCGTGAAATTAATAAACCTAATGCGCTTTGCTCAGTTGCCATGGAAACGTTTTCACTTTGTGTGAAATACAAATACCGAGGAATTTCTAGTCATTCATATTTCTAGCATTACAAGAAAAAGAGATGTCTTGTGCCGACAACTCTGGTATACGTAATTACAAATATAAAGATATGTATCACCTTTTAATCTGGCTTGATATCCATACCTTTCATTGATCAAAAGAGTCAGTAATTACATATTATAATTAGGAAATACTATCCATGGCAACCAATGATGTTTGACCTGTGTGTCATTTGTATTTAAGGTCATATTCACTTTCCGCTGCTTTGGTAACCTTTGGGTACAAACACTGATCAATCTCGGAATCATGACTTGCTATGATTACAGGTAAGAGAAAAGTGGGTACAGATAGGTCAAAGGTCGATTCCACTTCTTGTATACCTTCCTCTGACTCAGCCGTCAAACAAATCGAAAGCTATGGAAACACACCAAATCATATATTTCTCGCAATTTTCTCCGAGTCCTTGGAATTTGTATTTAATGCTGTATAATCTGTTCTTTCGATCTGCTATCAGCCAATAACAATAATGATAATGATAATACTATTATAATGAGAGCATTGTCTTGATAACGTTGGTCTGAGGCGTGAGATATGAAGCAACCTGAACACATCTTGACTTTCGTAATTCTGAACAACACAAGTCAATAATTACATGCAATACTATAAATCACTACAACACGTACCCTTTGAGAATTACATAACCTGCACTATTGTTACAAACAATTCGCGTAATTTCCAGGAATTCGGGTCGCCTATATGAGTAGCCCAGGGCAACTGTGACTACCTATTCCTTGGAAATTAATTACAGCGATACAAGCATCGCGGGTTCCATTTCTACGAGATTCCTGGAATTCTTACAAAACTAGGTCGTTATAAGCCATGTCCTGGTTTAACTGACTTTTTGTTTAGGGAGGGGGGAGGGTTCCGGTATACTGACAGTGAAGGGCAGTTCGAACGCCCGAATTATTAACGATTAGTTATTCATGCTCAGTGCACTATATTCTCTGGTTGTAGTTACCCACGATTTGCATCGTGTATTCCGTTAGCTGAATTGATGAAATACGCAACTGCACCTGTGCGTTAATTTCGACCACGATGTTATGATTGGGTCACAACAGCCCTCTGTGACGTATGCTATGACAATTGCATGATTCACACAATCAGCCAATCAAAGGCCTCGTGATATTAGTCACGGCGCCGCTTATTGGTTGCAGAGTACATATTTTCAACCAATCACTGCTCGGATTACAACAATAGCAAAACTCTGGTTTTTCGAATGGAATATTCTGATTGACAATAATATCATTATTATTACTTTAAACGTGCTATGAGTGGGTTGTACTCACAGTCACTCGAAGTCAGTCTTCAGTAGGATGGATCAATCGGTGTTTGACGCAACGACTAAACAGAAGAGATGACATCGCTTTTTTTTAAAGCAGAAATCTCGCTGAGATTGGCAATTCCACGCCTGAGCGTAACAACGCAGTCACATGACACGGGGGATTTCTGTGAATTGCTAACTCTGAATTTAACTGGAAAAACAAGGTAACTGGAAAGCTAATGACGTACGATAATTAAGAGAATTACGTAAGGGATAAGATTGATGAATGTGGTGTTTGATATCAAAGGTTTAATCACGCATCGTACGAATAGACATTAAGACCTGCTTTTATTGCATATCGATCTGTTGAATGTAGCAGAGTATATTGGTGCAACAGCGTTTGAATCAACCGCTTTGGACTGAGGAAATATACCCATTATCCTGATATCCACGAATTAATTATGAGCTGTCAGATTTGCACGAATCGACGCAAAATAGCATCAACATCTTTCCTAGAAATCTTGAATCTCCATGACGCGTTGACTCCTGAGATTCTCGTGTAATGCCTTAATTTCGAACATTCCCCCGAATGAGAACAAAATTCATCATGAAAACCTTCTGTTGTTTCGAAGAGTGACGCCGTTGCGGCAAATCAAAGGCGAAGGTTGTACGTGACGACAATTGCAGAGAGCAAAAGCTATACCCCCTCGTCGAGCCCCGAGGCCGAAAAAAGGGAAGCACTAACGTCGACTTAGATCTGCTATCTGCTTTCACCAGTTGCGCTATAAGAGCTGACGGTGCGGTCCGCTCACCTAATCAGGACTTGCCTGTCAAAGGAGACGACTTACTAATTTAAATCTTATCTTTCCTTTTGGACATATATATTTTTTTTTTTTTTTTTTTTTTTTTTTTAATCAGCTCACAGGAAATATCGCATTTGAACTTGTTGACTTTGGAGCTAATAAAAGAAGAATTCTAGTAGTGTTAAACTATTAATAAATGATATTTCCCTCTGAGCATTCGCATAATAGACACGAGGATGTTGAACACACGTTTGGATGGGTCATTGTGACGTCATTAGGCTGGACCCGTGTGACGTCATGGAAATCCCCAATACCCGTATGTGGGTCAAGTTGCTTCTACAATTTCAAATCGTGATGAATATTGTTTCCATGGATACAAAATAACAACACAAATACTAATAAAATAATGATCAATCCATTTTCAGATGAGTTTGAATTTAATCGCAACTATTTCTTGCTCTTTTGGGTACAATTTATTAACTTATCAGTTACTTCATTTTTGCAGTTACAGTATTTCCTCTTGCATATCAATTTTAGTCAACGATGACGTCACTGAAATGCATTGTATAATAACATTATGTAACTGCGAGGGTCAAGCAAAGAAGAAATTTTATTCTGCAAATAGTTCAATAATAGAAGATTTAACCGAAACAATTATATATTACAATTTCATAAAATAATTAGCTATATGCAATAATCGTTCCTGTAACTCATGTTTACGTTTTCCACTTCTCAAACATTGAACAGATAGGCTTCGTCATCAATGATTTAAAAAGTATTTAATGGCAAAATCTTGTGCATATCTATTCTGCCGATAATTATATCGTCGAGATAATTTTCGATTTACGTTTGATGAACAAAATGGCAACAGAATTGTACGAGAAGAGAGGTGCGTCGTTGAATGCAATCTTTTCAGACTTGAAAACTGCGAACGCGTCACCGGAAATGCACTCTAACTGACCCTGTTAAGAAAGCTGCTTATACAACCTCCGTTGAGAGAGCACGTCTAAAATTGCAAAAATTGTTTCGCAAACGAGTACTCATCAGAACATCCAGGGTATCACATGATCTAATTATAGCTCACATCGAACAACTCCTCATAACCCAACAGCACCGCAAAAGAAACACTGGCGCTCAAATCCTCGCCATTCGGCATTAATTCGTAATACATCCTCAATATCTCTGCATAACGGCATGCTAAGACCGGGTGCTGTACGCAACTATCTATTGTAGCATTAGGGTCCACGAGAGGGGGAAACCCCGGTCCCTGGTCTCTCAACTAGTATCTGCATCACCCAAGATGGACCAAGAGATTGGAATTTAGAGAAACACTGAATGCAGCCGCCATTCCACAAAATGATGACCAAATGACCAGCCCTCCTCGTACACACTCATGTGTTATCGTGGTTTAATTAATCGCACCCTTAGAAGAGACTCTTAATCCAAGCCGTAGGATTTCTTAGCTTCCGTCATTAATTCCACGTTACCAAGAGGAACCACATATAAGATAGCTCTTATTGAACAAGGAATTCCCCCGACGCAGCCAATGTGTTCGCAATGTCATCATTACATAATTGGAATTTCATAGAATAACATTTATTAACAGAACAATATTCAATTACAGAAAAGTTGAAATTTCACTGCACATACTCGTACGTACGGTGTCTTTCAAGACAAGTTTGCAATGTTCCTTCATTTTTTGTTGATTTTTTTTTTCCTTTTTTTTTCTCCCCTCCCCTCTTTCATTGAGCCTTTGAACACACCTGTGTTATATACCAACAGAGCATGAGAGTCTTTCGTAAAATTAGAGTTTCCCTCAAAATTAATGAGTCAAAGGAACCGAGGTAAAGATTTCAACTATTTGAATAAGTTAGAATGCCGATATAATTATATTATGTACATGTACAGTCACTTGAGCCGAGAAGGACCAAACCGAAGCCCAATACAATCACATTTTGCAATGTTTTTCGATATTTCTTCTGAAGTTGATTTGTCGTTACAGAGGATTATTCACCAGGCCATTGGAGCACTGCCTCAGTAGGCCTGGTCTCTTCATGTCATCATCCAATGCCTCCAACCTCACTCTACCACCGCCAACTCCCTCCGAAGAGACCTGCTACCTCCTCAAGGTTCTCTACGTACTCTCTGCAATGAATGGCTACTACACGCCTGTGGTAATTGTCATTGGTGCTACCACAAACATCATAGCAAGCGTCGCCCTGAGGCACACGAAACTGAAGAAGAGCCCCACCAGTCAATACCTGGCGGCCAAGTGCATCACAGACAGCGCATTCCTCGCATGTGTTGGTCTGTTATGGTTGGCGCATATGGGATTACCTTCCATCCAAACTGATGCTTTCTGCCCGTATCTGTGGCTCGCCAGTCAGTTGTCCAACTTCCTGTGTGTGTGGCTCGTGGTGTTGATGTGTTTCGAGAGGAACCTGGTTGTGTGTGGAGGCTGGTGGACTTGTAGACGCGGGGCTAGGAAACACAAGGCTCCTTTCAGCGTTCTGTGCAGCCAGGTGACCATAATAGCTTTGGTCATTCTCGGTGTGGTGGTCTATGTAAACATCAGCCACACCATTGGCGTAATCCACCACAAGCGAACTTCAATCTGCGCGCCGTTACCCATGTTTATGAAATCGTCGAGACTGTTGCATAAACTAGACCTCGTTGTTAATGTAATCACCCCTTATCTTCTTGTGTTTACACTTAACATTTGCACGTGGAGAGGAGTACTGAGGATCAGCGCTCTCCGTAAAGGCACCATCGCCCACCAGGAACACGGAACAGTTGTACTGTGTCCCAAATCAGAAATCCACCTCACGAAAACAATCTGTGTCTACAGTGTCATCTTCCTTCTCCTCACTTTACCAACACAAACATTGAGAGTCCTGCATGACGTCAGAGACACCTTGTCCATTCACGTGACACCCGGGGTTAGAGAGTTGCTATGGCAACACATTACACAAGTGATATTCCACACCAGTTTTTCTGCCAACTTCTTCGTACTGCTTGTGTCTCATCGGACATTCCGAAAAGCTTTAAGGCAACTGCTGTTCAGTTGGTTCTACCGTTTGAAAACAACGATTTCTAATCTCCGTCGCCCGCAAGGGGAGTACCTGGGCATCCAGGCATTTCAATTCACAGTGGAGTTCTCTTCAACTTTGGTTCGCCTAAAAGAAACCAACTTAGGCTGACGAGTTGATTCTGGCGAATTCATGTTCTGTGTCACACACGTGGTTTGTATATCTGTTATGCTGTAGCTCTAAAGATTAAAATATGCTGTTTAAATTCCTATTTTCAATCAATCCGCCGACCATTAAAAAGGACCTCTGGTTGTTTTGAACTGGTAACAGAGGATAGAGGATACATCCCAAAAGACAAATTCGCCTTTTGACTGACATATTTTTAGACAATACGCTTGCTGTGGGCTAATTCCTAGACACATCAAATTTGAGAGGTTTAAAAGCTCGCTTTCTTCTCGCGTTTGATTTCAGACTGTGGTGACGTGACCAAAGTAATTCTCCTATAGTTAACGATGGGAGCCGTCGAGTGAGCAGATCTTTCAGCAGTTCTCACAAAAGAAATCTCGCACTCATTTCATTACTAGCTATTATACATGAGCAAGAAATTCGCATTTTAATTTGTCTTGAATATCATTCACAGTTGACCAAATATTTAAAAATTGGTCTCTCATCACTCACAAAAAAAATCCCATAGAATCGATCTAAAAAGGTTCCGAAATAAACCGAGCTCCTCGTTAAGATTAATCGCATTTTGATCAATCATATCTGATTGAAGAGTCGCCTGAGACTTGGATCTAAAGGTCAACTTAGATCTGCGTCACGCAGAGACAAATTGGAAGTTGTACCAGACATACGAGTACGATATGAGTAATAGGTGTGTGGAGAGTTAAGGTGACACAACTACAAATATATCGAGAATCAATTAGCTTAAATTTCGACTTTGGAGGCATTCAAACTGCAGTGCCTGGACGATGGGGTTTTAAATCGTATCACCAATGACATTGATGTGACCTTCAGGGCAGAACTGGACGTGCAAGGAACGAAATCAGAAAACAACATCCTTAACCCTGTGACGTCATTATGCTATATATATCTTGTTCACAATTATACAATAACATTACCCACTAATTTCATGCAATGTTGTGTCCATCCTGACATGTCAATTCACTGACAGCAGAGCAAACAATTAAGAGGTTTGATGACATGTTTCCCGTCTCACACCAGCCATCCCGCCAGCCCTATCCGGACCTTGCTATATACCTTGCTCTCCTTACTTGTTTCGCGCCGTAATTAGAATTTATTAGGTAGTAAGCAAGCAATGAAGACGCACAGATGACCTCAGTGGGCAGGGAACATGTCTCAGGATGTCGGATTGGGGCGCTATCTCGCTCATCAGATGTTATATTACGCTGGCACCCCTTATATTGAAACCCACTGAATGTATATATTATTATGCTTACAGTACCGCATGCTGTGGGATACTACTTGTATGTTGTATGCTAATAATCCAGTATCGAATGATGTTAGGAGGACGTACTACATTCAGCTATGATTGCTTCCCTGGTGATTTGCTTGGCGTTTGATGACCAGCGAGATTTGTCCTCGCCGTGACGAACGAATATCGCTCGACAATCTGTTTATGTATGTCCTTGGTATTGACGTGTTCTCAAGAAAAAAAAGAAAAAAATCCAGGGTTCAACTTCCAGACCCCGTGTCACATGACCCCCAGCCAAGGAAAGCGATGCGCATGCGCACGTTTCAATTTTAATATCTACGTGATGACACAGAAAATTAGAGGTCACCCAAAAAATCCACAACGATCTAATCGCAAAGATTCTTAATTTTTAACTAAGCCAATTCTTAAGCCGATGAATTTACTTCTAGCCAGTTCCCAGGGCTGAGACTGGTCGGCGATTGACGAGACTGTCGCTTCGATTTGTTTCCGTGAATATGACATTAAAACAGCAACAAATATTATTTAAAACTTTCGCAATTTGCTTAATTTACACGCAAATAACGTGTATTTTCATTGAAAGCATACCGTTTTGAGACCATCCTGAGAGCGTTATGATTTCACGTTCCTCGACCTTCACTTGTTATTTTATTCAGAACAACTACGATAGCCATTCATTATGCATGTACTTGGATTTATTTGATCGTATGTGGTTCATGGTGATATTTAATCAATAAGAATGGTGCATTGAGAGGAGGTATTTTATAAAACGACTGTTTTGTGAGTGTGAAGCTCTCAATTCTTATCTCCTCGGAGTCATCCACAGGACTTTCAGAGCAGATATACTCTGTAGCTATAGAGTATCTCTGGTTCATTGCCAATGTTATTTAATGTACATTCTACCAACCGGAAATAAATTGTCTCTTTATTCGGTGCGTTATGGTTTTAGCGAACTTGGAGCTGCCAAGTCAACTAACCGTTATGCAGATACCTAATTGTAGCTGACATTCACAACGTTATGATCCCAGAGACACAGGCAAAGAGATGCGTTATGAGAGTTGATATGGCTCAGTACATTATGAACGCCACGCTCTGACAGTCACAAACTCCATCGTAATCCCAGAGCGTGGTACGTGGTTACGTCTGTTGACTCGATGACTCTCAAAGAAACACAATGACCCGATAATTGTTTAATTCCGCGTGTGATATTTGCCTTCAAAATTGACCTGAAACCCGAGGGCGATAAAAGGGGGGATTTATGTAATGCTTTCAATGAGTGCTTGCTCCCTGGGGTCTAAGCACATGTTATGGGCGAAATCACACCTGCGCAGATCACTCCCAAGGGACACTAGTCACGTGATCCTACTTGTATTTAACTTGAGGGCGGGGCGCGTGTGTGTGTGTTGGTCACTGTACCGAGGGGAAACCGCGGTTTAGCCATCGCTCCTAACTAGATCTGTGATAATTCCTTGGTGATGACACAGCTTTAAATGCTACGGACTTAATCATCAATCCGCTGCCATGTAAGGATATCAATTATACATTTTCAAATTAAAAAAAGCACATTTTCTATGTCCCAGAAGTTCGCTCTCCTGATGACGCACCTGCTACGGAATAATATAAAACTGCTCTTACAAGAGTAAATCAGCGACACGGCTTTGTTTGAGGTGTTTTATTTCATAACATTGACTTAAAGGGTTTGCAGATTCGTATCAGACGGCGAATGTCAGTCATGAATGACTTGAAGGCGACGTATTCCGAGTGGAATTACAAGTTGCTAATGCTAGCTGAATATCTTGACGATTCTCGGAAATGTTAAAAGTTGAAATTTTATAAGTATGGCGCCGGATGCACGAGTTGACGAGCAGCCTTGTGTCGTCTGGTCGCTGTGTATCTATGTCAGGTAGTACTTGAAATGGGCAATTTGTCATGAATACTAAGTATTGAACGTTGTTTTATGTTATATATATTTTACTGTAAAAAAGGTTTTCATGATATTTCAGAAATATGAAAATGTAGGAAGAGGTCAGAAGATTCTACGTGTGTACACACGGCAAAGAAAACATGTTTTAAGGGAAAAAATATTCGTTATAAAAAGGATAATTTCTACCCGAACTAATCCAAAAATCAACATTTGACTGTTTAGACTACCGAAAAAAATTCCTTCATGAAAATATTTCATGCCACATGAATATCGCGATGGTTTGCTAGCGCATAACATGGGTATTATTAGGGCTGGAACTATTCTCACGTCACGAAAATGAGCACTTATGGGTAATAAATTTCACGAATAATTAAATAAAACATGTGTGTAACCTAATTTAGTTTGATTATAATGAAATCAAAATACACCAAAGACAATCAATGACAAGATAATGATTAATATCAGACAGGCAATAACATCAAATGGTGATAATTAATTTGCTTGATCAATCAATTACTCCTAAAATAAATATGTCCGTGACCTAGTAAGCTGAACCAGCAAGTGGACCTAGAGGTTAGATCCATTCTTTTGGTCCTAATCAACCGACCAACCACCAGCAGAAACCATTTAAGATGAAAGCGCGCTTCACTCACAGAAAAAGAAACCCTGTTATTGATATGCAGGTCACGTGCTCGCAGCGCTCAGCCAATCAGAACGCTCGCTCACAGCTGACTTCTCGAAGTCTTTCCGAGCACAACCCTGCACTTGCGTTCATGGACGATCACTTCATAGATCGGGATTATCATTTCTAGAGCAGGATTGAACTCCAATGATGGCCACTGGATCGAGGAGGAGAGGGTCTAACCCTCGTGAATGGAGTTTGGCGGCTCTCTGGTTAGGAGCGGCAATCGGTTTGCTAAGTCAAGGACCAGTCGGAGCTTCAGCCACCTGGATGTGAGTTACGTCATTGTAGCAATGCCTAATTATTCTGATCGATGGGAGGTATTGTAGCAATGCCTAATTATTCTGATCGATGGCAGGTATGACGACAGCGTTGCCACCTGTTTTTATTAATTGCCACTGTGCTTCTCACTTAGCAGTCTTTCACACCAGAAATCTTTTGTGAAACTGTTGAATAACGCGCGGAATCAAGAACAATTTCACATAAAACACCTAACCGCACCACTTAATTTGCGGAACCGTTCTTTCAGCTTCGCTTACATCGAGTCAAAGAAGGGATCTTTTTCTTTTCAGAATAGCCGAGTACAAATGCGAATGTTGCTTTTTGATATGTCAATAATTCGATGCGTAACACCGCATGAAATGCAAGAACATTATCTTTTAACTAAAACAATAAGATATCAACCCGTGAGTAAAACAGAGCTTACCTGTAACACTGATAAATACTATATTTGATCAATAATAAAGTTTATGCACACCGCATGGCATGCATACTCGTAAATGCCTAAATCCTCATCCGCAATTGTCACATTTACCTCACGCACCACGAACCCACGGAGGCAAACGCTAGCTGCGTGTACAAGAGGAAGAAAAGAAAACTGCGAGAATTAACGAGTTCTTCAAACTGCTTTAAACCCGACCGCGCAATGAAACTGCCAAAGAAACCGAAAAGTAACTTTAGGACTGGAATCAAACGGTATTAAAATGCCATAACGTACTTGTTCAGTACTCTTTTATTCTGCTAACACCTGTTATTCATTTAAATAAAGTACCTGTGACTGCTAGTATATGAAGTAGCTGATAGGTAAATTGTTTTTGAGTTTGTACATTACAGCGATTAAGTATTCCCGGTGGGTGTTTGCTAGAGTTTGTTGAACTTGAATATTGACCAGTAATCGATGTTTACAATGCGATGAATTGAAGAAATGGCATCGATATTTTATGCTCAACCATGTATCACACACACTCTGTGATTTGATTGTAACACTATCGCACATAAATTCAAGAGAAAAAAATGCTTTGATCTTTTTAATGTTATGTTAAAGTGAGGTGCGGAAGATTTATCGGCGAGTAAAGCGATATTTACTTAAAGGTAAACTACCAGAAAGGTTGCTATTCTTCTAACTTATTTGCTATTAAATGTATCTAACAAAACAGCTAATTAATTTTGTGGTTTACAATTTCACACCAAGTCTGTCGTGGTCGTTAATTAGACAACGTAGATGAAAGCAAATGACTTGAAAGTCTGGTAAGATCTCCTAATGGTTGCTATTGTCGAGTGCTTTAATCCAAGCTTTTACCCGCTTTCATTGTAAATTCAGTATTCTGTTGTAACCATCCTTATCATCAACGTCAAAACCATTATCTCCTCAATTAACTCCGGGTGAATCCTTTTAATTTCTCCTCATCAACATTCCCACAAACAGACGGTTCATTCTTCGCTGTGAACAAAATTACTTTATGAACCATTCAATTCCATCCATTTGCCGCTTTGAGTAACTTTGAGTAAGCAATCTTATTTAACAATCTTGTTTGGCCTTTTACCCACCCCACAAAAGCATCCTCACTCCTCCCGATTCATGTCAACACTTCACGAAATGAATTTTCGTTATCTTACAACAACATCGGTCAAAGAAAGAAGTCCAGAGGAATGTTGCTGAAATTTAACCGAGGTCAAATAGAGGTCACTTCACGCTGTCTCCTCCGACCGCTAACGTGCTTTTGTTCTGCTATTATTATTGACGTATTCCAATGAGGTATCACGTGATATCTGTGTGCAATGGAGACATACTACCATGACTGCTAAATCTCTTTCTTGTTGGTCTCTATCGTCATAACATATTACCAAGGCAGATCAATCTGCATTTCCACGCAGGTATCTGGGCATAGCACATCTTGGTTCTGCCACAACCTCGACCCACTCTTGCCACATCCTCCCTGGTTTGGTCTACCAGCAGCTGAGAGTCTGCGAGGAGAACCCCCATACAATGCCCTGCGTCAGCTACGGAGCAAGGGTCGGAATCGAGGAGTGTCACCACCAGTTCAAGAAGGAAAGGTGGAACTGCACAACCCCTGAAGATGAAGCGACTGGAGGTATCAACCTATTTGGACAGATACTGAAACGAGGTAGGTCTTGAACTCTTGATGCTGGGGTTACCAGTCTTTTGTTTTACTGCCTTTCGGTGGCATTTGATTGATAACGGAATTGATTTATAGCAAGTATATGCCAACGGACAAAGTGGTTTGCTATCAAAGAAATATTTTATCATAAAAAGCAAATTTTACCCACAACTATGTACTTATATCTACTCTGAAGTGAGCAATTTGAGAGATAGGGATATTGGTGGTTTATCACAAGGACACCTTGGTAACCAAACTATTTTCACGTATTCATATATATACGCTGACGACCGGAATTCAGTAGGTTTGAAAATCATTCAATGCCATCTATATTAATTATTAGTACTGACTAAATCTATTATATAATTAAGATATTCACTATGCGAAATATTCGAGATACACTGGCGTCACTGTATTGTACAAGATTTTGGTGAATCTACAAAGTCAATATTATATTTCAATGTATTAGATCCTCTTGAAAGTCATTTGGGGAGAGATTAAAGCCACTTTTATTGCTGGTTATGAAATACAAACTCCAGTTATTGCCTTTATGACACTTTATTACGCAGTAAAATATATTTATCTTTATGGGTTTGTTTGACCAGAAAATTGATTTGACATTTTATTCATCTTCATTCTTGTGGCATAACATTCCATAGACCACCGGAAGCTTATATACTTAGTAGTCTACTACTGCGCATGTGCAAGATCTCACTCATGCCATGAAGTGGCGTTTCGTCAAAACAAGATGCTTTTATATTAGTCTATTCCTTGGCTTATCTCACTTCGGCAGAAGAGTTAAAACAACTTTCACATCGTATGAACGTGAAAACCAACCCGATTTATGTTCCTCATAATCATTGCTTTCTCTTAATTTAATCTGCTCTTATCACGTGAGCTTGTATTTTCCTTGGCACCTGGCGTCAGTTTGAGCCTTGCTTTTTGTGCAGTCAGCGTGGTTACAACTCGCCAGACCTGTGGTATCTCAAAGACCTTGCCGTATTACTCAATCTGATACACCATTTTTTTCTCGCCACAGGAACGAAAGAGACGGCGTTTATGTACGCCGTGACCAGCGCTGGTGTTGTCCACGCCGTCACCAAAGCGTGCAGCTCAGGGAATTTGACCGACTGCACTTGCGATTTGAGTCAACAGGGACAGACTTCCGGCGAGGGCTGGAAGTGGGGCGGTTGCAGCGACAATGTCGATTATGGAATGTGGTTTGCGGAGACATTTGTGGATGCCCCGGAGAAATTGCGGCACACAGCCAGCAAGGACATCCGCTCGTTGATGAACCTTCAAAATAACGCCGTTGGCCGACAGGTTAGTCTTAACCGGGACATGCACTTCTGAACTCTCGTCCGAAATCTCGCGAGACTTGGCACCGAGATCTCTCGCATGGATATCACGTGGTCATCATTTTATCGTGGTGATACATGGCTAGCTCTTGGGAGAGAGGGCTTTCAGTCTCTCGGGACTTTCAGCAGCGACACTTTGTCTCAAGATGGGAGTGGCGATAATAGAGCGGAATACTCATGCCACGAGGTCATGACCCCAACTTGAACTATCCTCTCAGAGGGTACAAGGGCCGATTGTGTTGGCGCAGATTTCATACGAGATAGACTATAGTCTTTTGTGACGAATTATCAGTCCCGTGGGGTGCCATGCTGGGATCTCGGTGTCTTGGCTTAAAACCTCGTGTTCCTTTGAGAGCCACAAAGAAGATGCCGGTTGATAAAAACAATAGGCATAAAGTACTGACTTGATAGTCCTTCTATATCCCCTTTGTGCTCCTTCTATTGCCCTCGATTCAGTTGTTTCGGAGTTGTTTATCAAGCGATATTCCATTTATCAATTTGAATATCCATTAAACAGCCCATCGTAATAATATTTCTCCTCCGTGTTTAAAGAAATGCACGAATAAAAGAGCCATTAACCAATCATTTATTATGCTTTTACAGTCAATCTGTATGCTCTAGGAAGCCACTTTGAATTTGATACTATACACATGCTCGCCACCTTCGTTGTGATGTAATCTGTAAGCTCATGACGTCATACACAATTCTTATACCTGTCCCACAAGAGTCTATTAAAGCAGTAGCTCCTTATAACTTATATGTGACAATGTAAACAATGCTTATTTCAAGTGTGACTGATGCAACCCCTGTTCCCTCACATCACGATACCTGTCTAATTTAATAAACGAGTCTAAAAGCAACTGTGGGTTTTATTGCACCACTAACAGGTAAACTATTGTCCTGAGCAGAGAAACGCGAGACAAGATTTGTAATTAGTCCGATGAGATAACGATGATTTCTTATCACTTTACTCATCGCAATGTGTGGCCGTCTTTTTATGACGATAAAAAAACTGTAATTGATGTTTTCAGAAGTCAGAGCTTCGTTCCATTCATTCATTGAATTAAATGGCCCGTTTCAGAAGCCATGAGGAGCTGATTTGTTTGACAATCAGTCGACATCAAAGGCGTTTTTTACCTGAATGTGCTCTCTCGACTGAAGGTGTAATAGATACAGGGAGGCAGTCAACTTAGCTAAATATGAGAATGACAAACGAATGTGGGTACTGGGCTCGAAATAATGTTGATAGACAATTTATAAAAAAAAAAACTGTTTTATGCATATATACACTTAAAAATTAATCAGATAAAATTAATCAGATAAAATTAATCAGATAAGTGATTTCTCTTTTGAAAAGTCGTTTAACGCGTAAATAAAAAATACGTCACTATTAAACTTCTGACAGCTCGGATTTTTTTTTTTTTTTTTTTTTTTTTTTTAATCACGTCTGACGATTTCCTGTTTTGAGATGAATAAGAAAGTTTTAATAATTGATTAGTTTTGATGTTGATCAAATTTATACTCCACGTACCAGTAATTTATTATGATTTCAATATCAATGCATTTATTTTTTCTTCTTCTTTATAATGTGAAAAGTTGGTAATTTGATCTTCAAAAATTAGAGACATTCAAGTGAACAACCAACGCCATTGCAACAACACAACTCATTCACAGACGAGTTCAATATGTTTATTTACATAATTTTGTGTCTTAATTATTTTCGCATATTGCTGTGCAATCATTAAGATTGGATGTGGTATTTTAAGATGGCACTACATAATCCTAATATTTCAACCAATCAGCGGTCGTTTCATTCGTGGGTTAATGGTGCATAAACTGGCGGAATACTCGAAACTAACGAATAATGATGATAATTAGTTCATTGTATATCCGTCGATATATGTCTCAGGAATATCTTTGGATAACGGATAATCTGATTAAGCCCTATATTGATTTAGTATCAACGGATTAATAGTACAGTTATCAACAATATTAAGTCAGCTTTTTATATTATATTGCATAACAAAATAAATTAATTTAGTGTGTTCAAAGGTGTTCTAAATATGCAAAAATATGGTACTACCAGTACTTATAGACATAGTTAGTAGGGGTGGTGTTACCAATCACTATATTATACCCGCGTAGTTTGTATTAACAGGGAAACCATCGTCAATAGTAGCTAAAAGAGAGAAATGGCAGAATGGAGTGGCAGTCGAAACGGAGAAGAAACCTGTTTAAAACGATCAAATAAGGCAATGAATTGAAAGTCTAAAGAAATTTCCAGCTCAATACAAACATAAAAAAAGATGGCAAATATACTACTTCAATATACTGTTTCGCTTTCCATACCGGGCGATAATACATGAGGTTTACCATTGGGATCAATGGTGGAATGTGCTTGAATAGGACAATTGAGGATACGTTGAGCTACTAGATTGGTCGAGGTAGTTTTCAAGACGGAGTGTTGCCATAATATTGTCCTCTTCTGTTTGTCTGCAATGTCGATTTTTGTAGCCATGAAAGTCGTGTTAAAACAGGTGTATATGTCACGTCTAGTTGCCATACTTTCTATCTATACACCTTTTGGGAACATCAAGAAAAAACATCGTGTGTTGAAGTTAAATAAATACTGCAGACTACAGGTGTCGTTAAAAAAAATCAGCTTGGTTTTTCTATGTGTTGAAAATTAAATTGCCAAATATTCTTTGCTATTGGTGATTTGTTAATTGCATAATTGGGTGGAGAAGTGACGTGTTTCACCTTTTAAAAATAAACTTAAATCGTGGTGATAGAAATCGTTATTTACTTTGGCGCTTCTGTAATTATGTTGTAATTTATTGCTAATGAGTTCATTTGTTTAAGATATTTTACCGAAACACAGAATATCGGGATAGCACGCCCAATTATATTCAGGAATGCACTCATTCAAACACTACATACAATCCGACACAGACAGATAAACTCCCTTGCGGTCAAGACACAGTTTAGCCTCCCTCGCGGTCAAGACAAACGGCAACTGACCACAACAATGACCTCCTCCAACCACAGCAACAACACCAAATGGAATTCCTGTCTTTGGTTAAAAGCGAAGCAAGAAGTCTTCTTTCTATCGCTACTTTACTGCACTACCTGCGATTGATTCGCCTTTGAAGTGCTCCACCTGGAGCAGTCTCTGCTTCTGATTGCCCTATGTGCATTGAAAGACGATTACCTCTGGATTAAGTGTATAGCGGTTATATGGGTGGTCTCTAAGCCAACTAGGCTGAAGGAGATGCGAGAATTACTGGGTGTTAACTTCGGGGCGAGGCTCTGATGTGAGAGGTTTGTTGTTTCGTGTTCGTTTGAGGGTTTGCAGGGAGAATTCGGGGTGATTTATCTGTCAATGGGTCGATAACGATTGGGAATATTGTTGGAGGTTTGTTTAGCCATGGGTCCACGTGGAATCTTCGGTTCTAGTGGTGTCCAATAACCAAGTATCCATTCTAACACCATGCATATTCATATGCATGGTGTGCAGATGAATATGCATATTCATATGAATATGCATGTTTCATATTTCATATTCATATTTCATACAAAGCTGTGGGATGCGTATTCCAATCATTTTCAGTGATTTTTTTGTAAAAAAAACTATCTGTATTTATTTATTTATTTATTTATTTATTTATTTATTTATTTATTTATTTATTTATTTATTTATTTATTTATTTATTTTATTTCCTCAGGTAATTAACGACCAGATGAATCTGAAATGTCGTTGCCATGGAGTTTCGGGATCATGCGCAGTGAAGACATGTTGGCGCACGCTGACGTCATTCAGAGAAGCCGGAAATGAACTGAAGCAAAAATACGAAAACTCGATTTCGATCGCAGAGAAATCAAAACGCAAACTTCGCCAGCGACAACGAAGACAGCGACAACGTCGGACGTCCAACAACGGGCTGGATATGGTGTACATCGAAGACTCTCCGAATTACTGTCGCAAAAACATGAAGCGGGGCATTCTGGGAACGAAAGGTCGGGAGTGCGAGCGAGACCCGGATGCACGTGACAGCTGCAATACTCTTTGCTGCGGGAGAGGCTACAACACTGAGGTTGTTCGATTCGTTGAACGGTGCCAGTGTAAGTTTGTTTGGTGTTGCGAAGTGAAATGTAAGATATGTGAAACTATAACAGACAAACAGACCTGCAAGTGAAAAGATTGGACAAATAATTCGAGATTGCTCGTGATGTGAATATTTCATGGTGGTACACGGGTTTATTTGACCTTGGGTCAACCGGAAGTCGGAGAGGTGAATACTTACAAGCTACACTGGGCCTGAGCTCCCCAAATTGAAATGTCTCTCGAAGATGAATTGGCAAACTCACATCAATTCTATATACGTATATAATATATCAAGAAGCGAAACATATTACCTAGCTAGCGGGTAATGCTACGCACCACCAGAAACTTCCACCATTTTCTGCGGATTAGCTCACATATTTTATGATCTGCTAAATTTGCCGTGGATATACATTTGATCTTAAATTTGCTTTAATCTCGCATTTTCACGTGTAAATATTTCGTATTTTGAATGTTATTTATTTTGTGCATTTTGAATCCAGACTTACGTAATAGAACATTGCTGGGATTATTAATCATTATTTGTTGGTCTTTTGTTTTTGTCAAATGAGATCATTTTTAGAAAGGAAAACTGAACAATTTAAATAATTATATCAAAGAAAAAAAAATCAATAAAGTCATTTGTAGCCAACAATTTATTCAAGCAACATTTGGTGAGACTTTTCTTAATCGTTGTTAATGGCATTACGACTCACATTGCAACGATTTCTTTCATCAGTGAGATAAGAGGTCATGACCTTCTCATTACACCATGAACATCTCGTATCTCGAATTCGTTTTCAGTTTGTGTCGGTACAAAGGGACCTACCTTGCCAGGAGGAGGCCTGGGCACTGGCACAGTGGAGATACGGATGGCGGAGAATGTCCGGCTTATCATTTGCATATCATTAACGGACGGCGAATTGTGCGGGTGAGACGGAGAATTGTGTGGAGTGGGACGGAGAATTTTGTGGAATTTGATTAATCGTTCATTATTCTAGAAATCCTGCATTGTTTACTACAAATGATAAGGTGCAGATACCAACCAGCCCATCTGGCTATCACCGGTCTTATTCATGTAGCTGTGGGCTGTGCAGTTTCCAAACGTAAGTTCGCACAGTTTGACCACCCCCCTCAGAACCGACCTTTTGGCACACATTTTTGTTGATAGAAATTGATTACAACAACATATGACCATGTGTGAGACGACGAATTTAGTTGGTGGAGGTTTGTTGCAATGCAAACCATCGCCCGTCATATCCATCAACAAGTGACCTTGTGACCTTTGACCCACATATAATCATGGACAACATCAGAGTTGATGACCTTCTGTCGATTCATTCTACTGTGAACATTTCCACACAGAGACGTTATGACGTAAGATATTATTGAAGCAGGTTTCTGTTGAGTATCATAACGTCGTGGGTATCATAATGGATCATAGCGCCTGCTTGCTTCGATCTGCAGTCAGTGAGACCGAATCGTCGCCTTGTTGGCGAATATCTTTGTGTTGTGTTTATCGTGGCCACGAAAAATGCTGATGTTAATTTTGCAGTTTCATTCCTACTCGAAAGGGAATCTCAGTGGGCGCTAATATTCACAATGTTATATCTTGTACCTTAGACGAAGGCTTCAACTGGAATGGATGTTTGCGTAGGAAGACAGTGACAACAAGGCTGTATATAGTTGAATGAGAACACGGAATTCAATTATCTTATAACACACACGAAAGACGTCGCTTTAATCATACAACAAACAAACAACAAATTCATGTGAACAGACCGCAAGTATACTTAGTAGAGTCACCACATATCAATTGAATCGAATTGTGTTTCTGTCATATTCTGTGCCAAGTCAACAACATTTGTAACGCCTAATTACAGCGATTTGAAGCTACTTCGACTGACTTCGTGATCAAAAATCTTTCCTTCTTGTGACTCTCTTTGATTTTATTTAACTGTAATCACCAGTATGATAACAATAAAATGAGACCACCTAATATCTGAGATGACTATTTCGGAATTCAAGAGAGGGGTGGGCCTACCTGAGAACTGTACGCTGTTACTATCCTCGATCTAAGTACATGATTACATGTGCGCTAAATACCTAGATACATGTGCCAGCTGTCGAGCAGCGAAATGAACGTAAAAGTGAAACGGACACATCTTCAGCGAACGCTTTGAAAAAATTAAAATCATTCTTGAATCGAACAACCTCGCGTAATGTTGTGTGTTCGTCTTACATGCTTCAAATAGATTTGTTACGTTGTCTTTTCATTGCGTGTTTATATTCTTTTTCGTCCCCTGTGTTACATATAAACTTATAATCATATAATCTGTTGGAGGTAGAGGGACTCAAACGTCGAAATGTATGAAAGATTGCACTGTGATCGAGGAGAACATCATTTAATATGGAAAGTTTTGAGTTAGAATTAAAAAAAAAAAAAAAAAAAAAAAATAAATGGAAAGTGAGATATTTTAAGATATACACACAAACAAAGTTGTTTTTGAGGATCAAAATAAAGTATTTATTCTACATCAGCGAATTTCACTCGTTATTCACGAGTATTGATAGTTTTGATGCAGTTCACATAGCAAGCGTCTGAGTCGACCAAACAGGCACGCGGAATGTCTTTATTTAGGTTGGTCTCGTCCACCCCAGTGCAGCTTGCTGTCTGTGGTAGACAATGGCGAATGCACATCATATTAATGCCGCGCATTTCACGAAGTTTGATGCCAGCAACAGCGTTATAATTGGTCACTGCAAATGCAACAAGGAGTACAACGAACAGCTTCTGAAAATGACAAGTAATTCATCACAGATTTCGCTTCACTTGGTTATACTCACTGCTTTCATTTTGAATTGATCACGTGGTTTACCAGTTCAAACTGAAGTGATGTTGGCGAGCATTGGTTCATTATATAAGAGATTCTCATGACTTGGAATAACAATTAATGTTGTTGATCTTAGTGATTCCGGGGAAATGGTGATTTCTCATTCATTCCAAGATTGGGAAGGTGCTTTAAGAAGAGCAATTTTGATATCAATTCCATGTTTCGTTTTTCTATCTGTTTTGATTGAGCAATAAAATGCAAATTCTCCGCCATCATATAATTTATGTACACATTAACATTGAACTGACTTGACATTTTCAGCCAAATGAACGTATCAAATGACCAATTTCAGATAAGAGGGATACCATAACATAAGTGAATTGGTTTTGAATTTGAACTTATCCAGAATGTACTCACATTCAATTTATGGAATTTATTAGATGAGATACTTTGCTTTCTTTTACTGTGCTCATCCGCGATAATTATCATAGATAATTGCCTTCCTCAGTAATCTGTAAGTGATGTTCTTAGTTATGCAGGTAATTAATTAAATTAATTAATTTATCCAAATAATTATTCCTTTAAACATCGCGTTGCATCCAAACACGATTGATGTGATTCATTTTTAAATTTTCTTCCATACTTAAAACGTCGATCGTTTTAAGTACGCAATGAACATGCATATGGCATACGACATGCATATATTATACAGGTATAGATTACTGACCAGAGGCCCGATAACTTAGCCTGCATGTGAGTGAACCCAGCCTTGTACTTAGACATGAGCAAAATTAAACCGTTTCATGGCACCGTTAGAGGAATCACTCTTCTCTCTGACCTTCACATTACAACCACACCCATGCTGTATATCAGAATCCCTTACCGAGTACAAAAGAACACAATGCAGTATTTTAATGAAGATATGAAATGTTGTAATAGCGATGCGCTTCATTAACCTTGCTTTGCCATAAAAGGGAAGCGATTCTAAGAAATCCTCATCGTTGTCTCATCTTCTATCACCATGGATACGCAATTCTTCAACTCGCCTCTTCTGGGGTCGATTCCAGAAAGAAATTTAAGTGGTAAAACTAAGTTCGGGAGGGGTTAAGTTGACTAAAACGATTCCAGAAACAAACTTAAGTCCTCTAGACCCTACAAAACTTAAGTGACCTCTCCACCTGACTTAAAGCAAACTTAGTGAATTCAAGATGGCGCCGATCAGAAGACGCCGGATTAACGCTATGGTGTCAATACCTAGAAGGAGCCTTCCAGACAGGAGCAAAGCTCTGGAAGGCGTTATGAAAAAAAAAAAAAAAAAAAAAAGCGTTATGAAAAAACAAAACAAAAGCGTTATGATTATGAATCAACGACGCTATACACTCGCATTTCGCGTTTGTGATGCTTTCGTTTTCGATCAAGTTTTGGAAAAATCATAAACAATTCATAAAAGTCATGTTGTAAGGTACGTTTACCACTGATCAAATGTCTCGCCATGTCTTATACATTCCTTGGCAGATAGCCAAATCCGACTTACGCTACTTAAGTTAAGTTCAGCAAAAATGCGTTTGTGGAATCGACTTAACTTGAAAACTTAACTTAACGCCTGGAAGACTTAACTTAAGTCCCAAAGTTAATTAAGTTTCTTTCTGGAATCGGCCCCTGGGAAGGTTGTCTCTTGGCAACCCAGTTTCCCCTGCGACACCCAAACGCAAGTCATCTTCTGGATCTCCTCCAAACGCACTGTTTGTGTTATTATGATAATTATGCACATTTATTTGTAGGTGAGTGAGTCACAATGATAATTAAAATAATTTATATATCTTTACTTGTATACTGTCAATTAAAGGCATGACATTCCGAAACTCTGCATCTGTTTTATTTTGCGTAATCTATACTAGAGTTTTCCACAAATGCTTAGTGAAATATCAAAATCATAACGCCTCCAGCAATATGCGTTACGTCTGCATGTACTTCATAATGTTTGTTTTTTGAGAGTATGTGAACCGTCTAATTTTGTCATTTAATTTGTCTGGCCTATATGTTACGTAATTTCGGAAACTTTTGCCTAAATTTTTCTCCTTTCTTTTTGGCATTGTCTTTCTCTCTCGCCTTCGGTGAATGTCATGACGTGTAAATATGTGACGACCAACTGAAGCTGGCCAATGATTGAACGAGAAATGATTACAATAGGTCCGCGGTCACAATTATAGATGCATCTATAGTTAGTTGTATTTGAGATGAGCGTCTTAATCCGTACGTTCTCGTGTGCCTGAAATTCTAGGGTTGTTTTGAGTCGAATAAATACAGTTCGATATTCACCAAAGAGGTCTATGTTTTCTCTTCTTTCATTCTAGAATGTTTCCCCAATTGTCTCACACCACGGAACCGGAAGTTGACACTCCCTTTTAATGGCGTCTGTCTAGGTCATGAAGATTAACGTCGGCTAAAAAGCATCGTATTTACCGATACCTTATAGCAAGCGTTCTAAAATACGATGAATTCGATGTTGTTAACGAATAATTCATGATAAACTCTAAAAAGTAAAAAGGGACATTAAGACCAAAATTTTTATTAGAACAAACGCAAAACGTTGTCATACAAACAACAAACAATAACATTGACTAATAACACAAATAAAACATGAAAATGAGGTGAATTGTGACAGAGAAACAAAATCAGATCTATAAGATAAAACTTACATTTTGAGATCAATATGATATTAATTACCATTAATTAAAATCATAATCAAGTGATTTGTGTTTTTTTTTGTGGAATACTGAATTGAAAAACAAATGAATCGAATGACTAGAGTTGCTAGGTTACTATGGTAACCTGATCATATGAAAAAAAAAAAAAAAAAAAGAAGAAAAAGAAATTGAATCCAAAAGTATTTGAATTGAACGTCTACATAATTATTCCAAATTTGAAGACAAAATCACAAATCTGAATTGGGTCGTGCGCATGGAAAGTTGGAAGTCAGATAAATGTAAACTTTTTCGTGTTGATTAAATTTTGATGGTCGATTAGAAGAGAACAAATGAAGAATGAGAAATCGTAGAAAAAAAAGAAAGAAGGAAAATGTACTAGTATTCGGATTAAAGAGGCATTATTATTAAAATGCAAATATATCACTATGACAATATTTTGTGTACATAAGTGTGTACTACTGAAGCGTATAGTTATATACAGAGTATATTGATTGTAGTACAATCAGCCATGCAATATTATATGTAGATAATTTTTTTATTTTGATTATTTTTCTTACGAGGAGGTGCAAATACGGGTCAGCAGGATATCAAATAAAGAACGAGACACTCGCATTATGACGTCATGACTTGAAAAGAAAGTAAAACTATTATTGATAGCGAAAATATTCAGAAATATCTTGCTATTTTTCCTAAACAAAACGCAAAAGCTGTCATTTCAAAGCATTTCAATGAGAAGTTATTTTGTTTACACTCTAGTGACAATAAAAGATCGCCATTTATATGACATACACACTTCATAACATATTGTTTCCTCTGATTGGCTGAAGCTGAGGAGTGGGCGTGACTTAAAGTGATCATGTGGTCTGGATGTATGCTCCAGAAGCTTCGAATGAATCATCTTCCTCAACACTGTTGTAGGATGCTTCGTTTAAGTCATCTGGTTCCTGAAAAACCAACCAATATTTAAGCACCTACATTGTAACTACAACTTCTATTTATTGCAATTCCAAACCTATTGAGCCATCGTACCTGATCACAATTGACGTCACTTCCGTCTCCAGAACCCTCCTGACATCCACGGTTTCCCTTTTCTTCGCTGTCCCCAGAACTTTCTTCGGACGCTGTATTTAAAAGAGAAACAACAAATAAAAATCGTTTTTAAAAAACACAAACATACAATTCTCATCTGCTGACGAATCTTCTGAGTCGCTGGCAATGCAATCTCTCTTCTTAACATATCTTCCTAAACACGGGAGAGAAATAGCCATGGTGTGCAGAAGGTTACGAGCTAACCACAGGCTAACTTACCTTTGCACGCGTCCCCGCCAAACTGCGGTTTAGGGCACTCGCATGCCCTGAATGCCGTCTGGAAACCACTCACCAAACACGACGTCCAGTCTCCCCACTCGCACCAACCACCATCAACTGCGCAAGGTCATCAGCCAGGTGAGAGAGGCAGCACGCATGCAATAGGTCTTACCGCTACACTGCGTATTGGCCGCGCAGGTACGCACATCCACCCACTCTCCCTGGCATTGTGAGCCGCCATATTGGGGAGTAGGGTTGTTGCATTTGCGCATGTGTTCCTGGTGACCCACTCCACACGTCACGTTGCACGGAGTCCAGTCTCCCCACTCAGACCACCCGCCATGGACTGTAATGTTAGATAAGCGAATTGATAATCAGGAGACATGAACAGGAAATTTTTTATTTAAAAATAAATAAATCGAAATGCTGTGTAATATTGAACTGACCGGGGCAAGGATCTCTGACGCAGTGCTGACTTTGCTCACTGACTCCTTCACAGCCTCGCCCTCCATACGCCGGAACTGGCCTATCGCACTTCCGGATCCGAATTTGAGTCCCGGATCCGCACGTCACGCTGCATTGTTCCCAGTCGTGCCAGTCTCCCCAGCCGCCATCAACTGCAACAACAACAAACCCTTATCACAATGTCTCCCAATCAGTTCTCTTATTGCTACGGTCCCCATGGCAGCCAATATATTACATAACCCACAATGGCCTAATGAAGCAATGGTGTTAAACCAATCATGAGTCAATATGCACAGGAGGAATAGCGTACCAGGGCATGGATTCAAGTGGGCGCACTGTCGCTCTTCCAGGTCGTTTCCTTCGCAGATTCCTTGCAGACAGAATCTTCCCCGTTGCTGAGTACTTTCTCCACACGTACCCTTGCAGGGACCCCACGCACTCCAATCAGTCCATACTGGCTTCTTGACGTCTTCGGTGATCTCTGCTGAAACATTAAGGAAATAAAAATTGTCCATTTTTATTGGTTTTGCTCAGAAAGCAGTTCATGCGTGAAATATGGTCTCACAGAAGAGTGTTTACATGTTGTATGTTTTGCTTTTCGTACCATATGACATGTGCATTGCATGCTATATTTTTTATAGTGCATAATTATGATTGGCATGTCTGTTATGAATGTTACTGAATGATTGACAAACATAAGGATACCTTTCTCAGTTTTGTTGGTTTTGTTTTTCAAGTGGCGTTTGATGTTTGCCAAGGTCTTTTTGAATTCCTCGGAGTCTCTGTTCATGTGGATGACATTGACAGTCTCTTCTCTGTCGATCTCATTCTCTGTCGATTTCAGCGTTTTTTGTGTGACGAATCTTGGGCATGGTGTACACTGATACCACTTGCGTTTCTTGCCTACGTGTTCCAACTGAAAGAAGCCATGCACACAAAGAGGTAAGTTTTTTTGTTTCTTTTTTTTTGTTTTCGTCTCGAATGACACACGACCTTCACATTCACCAATCCAATCTGATAACAAAGCCCTGTCTGATCTGCCTGTGAGCAATCTCCTTGAATGACAAATAGCCCACAACCGGGAGAACGTACCAGCCCCCACAGTACTCGGCCATGTAAGCCATGATTGGGCCAATTTAATGTCTAGCCAGCTAACCGCAGTGCAGAAGGGTTTCAGGATGTTTAAGGTCGCTCTCCATGCACCAAAGGTCTCCACGTTTAATTAACGAAGTGCTGCAGGAAAACCAGTGTCCCTCTTTTTAACTATTGCTAGATTGCAATATCATGTGTTCCATCTGCTAATACAAGCCAGTGGCGAATGATATATTATGTTTATGCAATGGGCTTCAATGAACACCATTCATCATAGATCTAGAATATGCGCAAGGATAGCTTTACCTTTGAGGCATAACCTTGCCCTCCCGCTGAGCAACATTCCTCAGCGACCGACAGCTCTTGATTACGTAACTCTTTGTGGCATCCTGGTTTGAGTGGATTGAATTTCTTGAAACAGACGTCTCCTTCAGCTGAAACAAAAGGAACATTGCACGCAACATTGATGCATGAGGTAATGCTGCAAATATTAGATTATATCCCATAAATCTATGCTCACAGTCGCCGTGATAGATTCAGCTTTTTAAGTATGACGTCAGCGAAAATTTGATACCTCATTTTGTCCCAAGGTGGCGCCATGTCAAGTCCTGACAGACGTCACATGACCTGAATGCTTGGAATCCCCAAGCCAGACGAAACGTGGCCACAAACCAAAGCACAACATTCCCTATGCCAATGGAACAACCACGACTGACGGTTGGAAAATCTGATTACCGTCTCTTAAAGGTCACGTGTCGTCGAGATGTTGGTTGATGGACTTCACCGCATAAAATAAACTTATTCCTGCTCAATTTCTTGACAAAATGAAAAACCGTTTACCTTGTATAGCAATTTGTTATATTCTTTCAATCGAGTGCAAAAATGATGACTTCACTCAAACCTTCTCTTCTAATCTTAAAAGCCAGCATTTGGACATCGAACATTTATTAATTAAGGTAGTACAAAGGGACATAATTATTAGTTTGTGCTTCATTCAATTAACGTTATGTGTGTTTCTAACAGAGTTTTATGTCTGGAATTTATTTAATTTATTAAATTTTATATACCTTATTTAATCCTTTTGACATTTAGCCCTTCAACAAGGTCCCTCAATCTAATCGAAAATGTGTTAATATAACGCCCAATTTGTCTGACGGCATTTAATCCATAGCAGCAAAACGCCTTTAAGATTGATGTGATAATTGACATTACGAGCATTGTCAATAATCACGACATCAACACGTATTTCGAATAAATACATTCAAAACACCATTCTTGATAGTATTGTTCTTGATTGAATGATTCACGTAATATAAACATTATTATACACACGCCATCACGAATCTCGTGACGTAATTCTACAGGTAACAGCAGGTAACAGTGTTAATAAGATCTAAACGCATTATGCACAGTGTTCTGAATTAACCTCACAGTGTTCAGCTCAGCCAATGTTTCCTATGTTGAGTTAGGGTGTTCGCCTTTCCCATCAAAGCTCCCGGCACCAATCAATTGCACCGTGACTCTGATCTGTTGTGATAACGATGAATTATGGACAGTCAAAGCAAAAACTGCTGAATATCAATAGATCATTCGTCAGCACAGCACTCAAAGGCTGACTGAGGAGGAGGCTGTGGTTTCAAGAATACGTGCTGAAACCCGTGCTTTGAATTAAGGTTAATTCAGCACTCAAAGGCTGATTGAGGCTGTGGTTTCAAGAATACGTGCTGAAACCCGTGTTTGAATTCAGGTTAATTCAGCACTCAAAGGCTGATTGAGGCTGTGGTTTCAAGAATACGTGCTGAAACCCGTGCTTTGAATTAAGGTTAATTCAGCACTCAAAGGCTGATTGAGGCTGTGGTTTCAAGAATACGTGCTGAAACCCGTGTTTGAATTCAGGTTAATTCAGCACTCAAAGGCTGATTGAGGCTGTGGTTTCAAGAATACGTGCTGAAACCCGTGCTTTGAATTAAGGTTAATTCAGCACTCAAAGGCTGATTGAGGCTGTGGTTTCAAGAATACGTGCTGAAACCCGTGCTTTGAATTAAGGTTAATTCAGCACTCAAAGGCTGACTGAAGCTGTGGTTTAAAAAATACGTGCCGAAACCCGTGCTTTGAATTAAGGTCAATTCAGCACGACTCAGGTTGATATTTATAAACCAATGTAAAGTGCGTTCATAATATGACATTCACTGCCATTCAGAAGGTTGTCTGTTAAGACCACAAGTTGTATTGGAACATCTGAACGCTGTAAATTTATTCCAGGGTCTTGCATTAGCCTGATGAAACCATGGCCCATTGAGAACAATATACTAGCTCAACTTAAAAGTGCTTTGGACTAACACACCCATAGCAGCAGACAGCAAACATTGATGCTTACCGCTGAAGACGACGCTGCTGAGAATGACCCCAAAGGTCAGAAGAGAGACCGGAAGTGACATCTTTGATCGAGGCTGTTGGATTTAATGCTCACACTCCAAAATAGCCAGTAGAATCAGCCCATTTAATCTGAAAACAGAGGTTAATCAGTACAAAGATAGACACTGTCGATCACCATGATGTGTGCAACATAATTAACAGTATACCACAGTAAACATTAGTTTAGTGAAATTTGGCTTGAGTTGATCGTGCAAGTACCTCAAAAATGGAACATCGAGGCAATAATATACTTTGGTTAATATCATTAATTTTACACACAGGCCGACCTGTATGCTGATTGCATAATGATAATTACCACAAAATTGAAGGTCAAAATTTGCTGCACCACGTGGATAAAAAAGGGTAATAGGATAATTAATTAGCATAATTAGGTGGTTCAGGACAGTAATGATAATTGTGAGTGCTTCCCAATATCACAAAAATCATCTTTATAGACAATAAAAATCAATTCATTTGGCTAGATGTTCCAGCACAAGAATATATTAAAGAAAACCACAATCAACTGATTGTCATCATAGATTCTATGCTTTAGATATTTGACACATTTAATGGGAATCCCTGATAACAAACGACCAATAGAACCAGACTCTTATTTTGGCCAAAATCTGTATGCCAATTCTTCATGGCGAGTGCTCCTATAAAGTTATATTGATACAGATTGGTTGTAAATGCTGCAAATGCCATGGGTGTGGCCCAGGGATGAATGTTTACGTCTGTGTTTTGTTATTGTGGTGTGTGTGGTGGTATGGTGGTGAGTGGTGGTGAGTTGTGGTATGGTGGTGTGTGGTGGTATGGTGGTGAGTGGAGAGAGAGAGAGATTGCTGGAAACAGACCGCTGAATGATATCCATCTGGTCATTTTCTGAGTGCAGAATAAACCTGATAACAAGGAAAAGGACTCTCATCTGGGAGCCAAATAAATCATAAATACGCAATGAGGCCATACAGAGGCAGTTACCATGGTAACATGGTTACCTGCCGTTCCCTGTGGCATAATAATGTTAGGAAATACTAGTAGTGACTACACCCAGGTAGTAATCCAGTCAACCTGGGCTCTTTTCTTACTTTTAATTATTATCTGCATGATTTTGTACACTACGGTGAATAGACTGGAAGCACCGAGTGCACTGGCAATCCTATATCAAAACAAAATCAAGCACAAACCAAGACGGCACCTTAATGAAAATCAAGTTAGGCATTAAATCACTCTAGCTGTGTATGTTCCTTGAAATCTACTTGAAAGCATGAAACGCTCTTTGCTTCTATATTCTTTGATCTTTCGCCGATCAAATGACTCAAAGCAAAAAAGCGAGATTACAGTTGACAGCAAGAGGCTTTCCCTTCATGATTTATGCACACGGTTGGATCTTATAACGCGGATCAAATGTTCAGGTCAGTGACCCCTGGGTCGGCCGAGGTGCAGAAATTGATCCAGTTTGTTGGAAGATCTGCTGTTGTGTTTTTTGCCAATATCAGAATATGGATCAGTCATTTTGTTGGACACGTCAAGTGAGTCAAAGTGTGACTCAATGTTTGAATGAGTCAACCTGTCACTGGGAGACGGATGAAACGTTATTACAATAATCACAATATTTGGGAAGGAGGGTTTTTACGCGAGGGATCTGAGGACCAATCTTGGAAACTGGGAGGCACATGATCCCGTGGGGATTATCTTAGCTTTGCCACTTCGCCAAGATTCTGCAAACGACGTGTGTCGATCAAAGAAGAATCCGTTGCTTAGGAACGCAGGCGGTGACGAAGGATACAAAAATGGTAAAGGGGGGGGGGGTAACAGCAGGAGATGAGATAAGATATAGTGAACAGGAGAAGACAGGAGTAACGAACTAATTACGGATCATTGCTCAATTGACCCAAACTAACAATATAATTACGACCTTTGACCTCTATGAGTGACTCGTATAATTCGCTTAATCAGAAGTCCTCATCTCTCATGAGCAGCTCACATTGCGTAATGATAACCACGTGACTGAGGTGACCTCAATTGGATATAAGCAGACGTTTCTAAGGCTATTGATCAAGTAGATGAAGCAGACATCATCGCCCTCAGCACCCCCAGCAGAGAACGCTATGATGCACTGCTCTCATATTACATTCACATTTCCAAGAAGAAGAAGAAAGCTTATAATAGTCTAGGATGAAATGTTGAGGGGATGCCCTCGATGAGAGGGGGGAGGGGAGGGGATAAGATTTGTTCTTTTATAAAATATGATCATAATCTCGAAGCAATGATGCTTGCGACGCGAGTTCTCGGAATTCCGCGAGATTCATTGGGTAGATAATCACATGCTTGGTTACCATGGCAATGACAAATACCGTTGATTTGAATTGGTATAAGATATAAATGACGGATTATGAATCATTCGTTCATTCTCGGCATCACTGACCGGCGTGCTTGATGCATCCAATCGTGCACATGCGCTGTCAGGACCACCACATCTTTACAGCAACGGCACGTGGAAACAAATTAGCCGTGTGTCGAAATCGATACTTGGAAGCCGGGAGAATAGTAGCGAAACACATTGCATAATGTATTGTAGCCATCACAGGCAGCTATGAAGCCAACGATCAATACTCACAGCTTATATCCATCAGTATTGGAGTCTTCCTGAGCGACTTATCTATTTGCACAACTCTATAGGTCACAGCAGGATGAGACAATCGATCAATGCATGGCTATGCTTTGAGCATTATAATGAGATAAGGATATAGAGCTCTGATCCACAATGGTTTGCAGCCAGTGAATGTTCTGCTATAAACACAGCCATAGAGAGATATTCATCGATTCTGCAAGAAAGCAGTTTGATCTTGCGTGCAGAGCAAGATCCCTTTGAATTTACGCTCCCCTGGGGGGTTGGCTCTGCAGCATAGGGTCGTAGAGCTTCTATGGGACAAGGAGGGTGCTTGTTCAAATCAAGGCAGAAGTCGTGTGTTGAGATCTCACAGCGATCGTCGATATCATGATCAATCGTTCGCACCAATTTATTCATTCATCTCTAATGCCTATATGTTATGGCTTCCCAAACGTTCATAATTGATCAATGACTTTATTAATGGTTTTGTAATTCGCCTTAGGTAACACGTGGTATTGGTATTGGTTAAGTGGAAAAGCAATTAGGAAGGAGATTTCATGGATGTTTATCATGAATTGCTATCTATAATAGGGCGCCCTTTGATCAAAGCAATATTCATCTGGAAGTTAATGCGAGTCAACAAATGAATTGTATCTGCAATAAGCATTACCGAGTGTTGAAATATGAAGATTTCTTCACCATATAGGAACGAGATGTACATACCAGCAGAAAGGGGTGAACCAATTGTAATCCTATATCCTAATCCTATAAAGTATGTGACGGGAGATCGATTTGTCAGGTTAAGTATAGGGTTAGAAGGGTATTTGATAGAATACGGTTACCCTTCCCGTTGTGTTCAACATTTCACGAAGGGAAAACGTTCAATTTATATGAAGGTCAAATAGCTCTCCCGCCAGATAAGGTGAGGAGATGCGTATCAAGGGAATGAAACGTATCAATTTCTAGTTCCTAACTTTTTACAATAAAAATTAAAAGCCGAGACAATTATTTTCTCTCTTTAACTCATTAATCACGACTCGCGCCATTTTTGTAGTCAAGAAAATTGTGTGAACGAGATTAACTGCATCGACTCAGCAGAAGAATTCAGTCGGAGGCCAATCCCTTTGATGACCTTTACCCTGTGAAGGTCACTGCCAATGTCAGATGAAATCAATGGGAAGAAGGAACAAACCTTGTCAGTCAGCAATGTCACCAGGACCTGCTTTGTTTGCAAGATCATGTGTGATTTTATTAGATTATACATTGCATCTACATTGAGAATGCTCATTAGCATACTGAGAATACTCATTAGCATATAGAGAATGCTCATTAGCATACTGAGAATATTCATTAGTATACTGAGAATACTCATTAGCATATAGAGAATGTTCATTAGCATACTGAGAATGCTCATTAGCATACAGAGAATACTCATGCTGAGAATACTCAGTATTGACTGTGACCACAACCATAGAATATGATATCACACATATACTCTTCTTACAACCAGCCTCACTTACTCATAACCCAATTAAACAATGATCGTATGCATTAATCGTGATTAAGTAGAGCGTGGGAGATGTGCTACGGGAAACAGCAATCCCCAAGAGACCCCCACCATACCACTATCACCCAGATGCACACGACGTACCCTAGCGGACATAATGCCACCGTTCAATGACTCCTGGGGGAATGGCGACGTGTATATACATGCGATGCCCACATGTAATCAACAGGGCATGCGCTATTCACCAAAGAAGCTATCACTGCAAATGTTATCCGTGTTTGCTATGGGTCGCATTGACACCTAATGTCGAGGGATGAGCGCGCTTTTCTCAGAACAAAATCTCCGTCTAGTAATTCCGAGAAGCACACATATTTCTCACTCAGCCGAGGCTCTGGTCCTTTGTGATCAACAGAAATAACTCTTCGGTTGTTTTCATTTATTTTCTCTCAAGACTGAAATTGACCGTCCTGGCCGAATTCTTGTTTGATCAGGGTATAGGTAAAGGAGATGTGTGGCCGGGTAACTTAGAAGCAGTATCGACGTCATAAGGATACTTATCGCGTATTCTCATACAACAAGAACATAGTTCGTTTCACAGAATTTAACAAAAAGTAACCAGCTGAGGTTAACCCACAAATCCGACCGATAGAGTTCGATCATGGATTGACCTTAGCCGCTACTGTACAATGAAATCCACCCGAGTTGGAAGATTTCGGTCAAGATTACAACAGATGACTGTGCATCGTGCTTGGAGAACTCACGTCATATCCTATTGGTTAATACGCCTACCTAGACCTGGAACTCACGTCATAGCCTACCTTGACCTGGAAATTTATCTCGCAGGCAGAGAGCAAGATATATAATCTGATACAAACTGAAAAGTTATATAACTTATATTACATAAAACGTATCTTTCAAGCGGCTTCATTAGTACATAAAGTTCAAATTTAGACGGTGATAATTATGATGGGACAACAAGAAAACTTCCTAATGCAGAGCAAGAAAATAAACTCAGGCGTCGAATTGTCAACGCATGAATATATACGCATGCACAAAGTATAATAATTGACTAGATTAATGGTAAGCACATTACAATGAGAGTGTGAGGATTAAATATATCAATATATTGATTGTGTTGGCTTGTGTTGATAGCCGCTCAGATCTCTAATGCAACTTTAGAAATGTACATTTGTACATTTACTCCGTCTTTAGTATGTGTTAAATATGCCACTAACTATTAGGTGAAACATGATCTGTGCCTTCTGGTAAATGAATAAATGTTACAGAAAGAGAATGATGTAAGTTATGCTGTGTGCTTAAAATACATCTTTTTTGATAGCTTCATGAACCGTATAATTGTTATCTCCAAATAGAACATCAAAGGCCCTTAATTAGTCTCCAGCGATGAATCACGCCATCAAGTTCAATTTGGCACGTAGATTTGATTTAGGATTTAATCAACTCTATGGCTAAAACAATTGATTAAATTAAACACGGTAGATTTGTATGCAAGAATAGCGTCTGCAAAGGTATCAGTTTTATCTAGCTAAGACTACCATCAAAATCAACTTGAAGCTAAGACTAGTTTAAGATGGAGTTCTCATACGATTTTTAATAAACATTTTACTATTGAGGATGTGTTGATGTTAAGCATCTACGGTGCGGATTTATATTTTATTATTAAAGGTTTAGCGGTTACTCAGCGAGGTAAATGAAACGTCTACTAATGATATTATGAGGCATAAGAGAGCAATGGTGAGTTCGGCCATGGTTTGTTGCTGCTCAATATCACCGATATTTGCTTATATACCCACAATTCTGAGTTTCCAACATTCACAAAAATCGCATAATCGGGTTACTCATGCCTCTCAGCTTAGTCAATGTCATAGGTAAATGCTGAATTAATTTCAAAGATTACCTGGCAAATGCTGAATTAATATCATTGGTTACCTGGCAAATGCTGAATTAATATCAAAGGTTACCTGGCAAATGCTGAATTGATATCAAAAGTTACCTGGCAAATGCTGAATCAATATCAAAGGTTACCTGGCAAATGCTGAATCAATATCAAAGGTTACCTGGCAAATGCTGAATTAATATCAATGGTTATCTGGCAAATGCTGAATCAATATCAAAGGTTACCTGGCAAATGCTGAATTAATATCATAGGTTACCTGGCAAATGCTGAATCAATATCAAAGGTTACCTGGCAAATGCTGAATCAATATCAAAGGTTACCTGGCAAATGCTGAATTATTATCAAAGGTTACCTGGCAAATGCTGAATCAATATCAAAGGTTACCTGGCAAATACTGAATTAATATCAAAGGTTACCTGGCAAATGCTGAATTAATATCATAGGTTACCTGGCAAATGCTGAATTAATATCAAAGGTTACCTGACATATGCTGAATTAATAGGAAGCGGGTAACAACTAAATCAGAATTAATCATGTATGTTGTTATTCAAAAATCGAACCTCGCTTTGAGCGCCATCTTGAATTTCCCTTCAAAAACACTGCCAATGGAGGGAGCTGTCTACTGTCACTACTGTGGGGGATTTCTGTACTTTTGTTTATTAAATTATATTGCAGCAGGGAAGTGGAATGATAAATGTTGTTGGTCATTCATTCATGAGTTATACATCACGTGTCTAAGCTGCTATCAAAGCATTTGTGTGGGTACATTTGACATTGAGGAAAGCTTTATATTCCTATTGTCCTTTATATCAATGTCTTTAAATACTTAAATCAAAGCCATCTTTCGGGTTTCCGAATCTGCGTTTTGCCCGATAATGTCCTCTTAAAACTCTCATTTCCTTGGGTGGACAGATTCTGACATAGAAATCGCTCAAACAGACAGCTTAAATTTCACCTCAGTTAGCCAAGAAAATGATTGTATTCTCCCAGATATCTCCTGTTCACTTTTCACGCATAACAATATAAACGTTTGCTGAACGTTTGCTGTACGTTTCCTACACGTTGTCAACCAAGCAGGGTGATAACATCTCAGAACAGGGTCAGTGTTGTCAAGCAGCACATCAATTACAGTAGCCAATGAATTCATCTCCCGAGAGCAGCTGGTCACCCTACCCCCTAATTGGTTTACCCCATTCTTCCTCCTCGCCAAGACTTAACGAAGGATTTTGATACTGTTAAAAACGTCGATTGCCAGAGCAACACTGCGCATCAAAGATTGATATAAAATGCTGCGCTGTGCATTCGACGCTTCGGTGTTTTGATGGGCATCGTTGCCTGAAATGACGATTGATTGGGAATTGAAGCCAATGAATGGAAATCGTGGATGAGACGTTCTGAGGAAAGGGGGCGGGACTCTCGATCAATAGTGCGCCTCAAAGGATGCGTGCGACCCAACACATCCCAGTCTTAATGGACTGTTGAGGGGAAAAATAAATAAGGGGTAGATGAGAAAAAGGATCGAGGGGAAGAAGGAGAGGGAAAGAGATATTACGTAAGAGAATGATAGACTTGTGTTCAAATACACGTAGAAATAGTTAAACAGAAAATCAAAGATGGTAATGGTGAGAGAAGGTGAGGGGAAATGATGGAGATAGTGGTGAAGAAGAGGAGAAAGAGGAAAAATAGGAAGAAGGGGAAGAAGAGGAAAAAGGAAGGAATAGGAGGAAGATAAAGGAGAGGAGAAAGAGGAGAATTAGGTAAAAGATAAAAGAGAGAAGAACGAAAAGGAAGAAGAGGATGCATATGAAAAAAATGAGAGAGAAAGAGGAAGAAAGGGAAGAGGAAGGAGAGGAGGAAAAAGAGGAAGATGAAAGAGATGAGAGGGAGAAGGACGAGAAGGAAGACGAGGGAGAAAGATGATGAGGAAGAGGAACAAGAGGAGGAGGAAGAGGAAACAAGGGAGAGGAGAAAAATCAGGAAAAGAAACAAGAGGAACAGGAGTACGCTGAGAGAGAGAGGAGGAAGATGATGGAAAGAAGGGAGAGGAAGAAGAGAAACAAGGGGAAAAATAGGAGGAAGATGAGGGAGAGGAGAGAGAGAGGAGGAACAAAAACAGGGGACGAATAGGAGGAAGTTGAGGAAGCGGAGGAAGAGGAGGAAGAGGAGAAGAGGAGGAAGAGGAAGAAGGGGAAGAATAGGAGAAAGATGGAAGAGGAGGATGAGAAACAAGGGTAGGTATAGGAGGACGACGAGGGAGAGGAGGAAGATGAGAGAGAGGAGAAAGTAAATGAGGAATAGGTAAAAGAGGAGGAGAAGTAGCTGTAAGATGAGACAGGATGAGAAAAGACAGAAGCCGAAAAAAAGAGAAGAACAAGCAAGTTATCCGCCATGGCTCTCAATTTACTACCTCTTCATATCACGTGATTAGCGCTTCTCTTCACATTTGAATAAGTCATGAACTTGTAATTCAGTCGACGCAGCATGTCCACGATCGATTCAATCTCGACCTAAGTGCCAAAGTACACAACAATGAAATTTATAACCCACTGAATAAGTAATTTATTCAAGTTCGCAAATGCCTCATAATAATGTATCGACGGAGGGCAAAATTATACTGCCATCTTATCAATATGCTAGTTGTTTTTGTGGTACTACTTCATGATGCTCTGAGTAATGTGTCACTTTTTCCACTGAATGAACTGGGTGAGTCATCTTGACCATTGACCAGCTGACGTTCGGACATCCAATTCCTCGTGGCGGTGAACAGTAATCATGGAACAACATGAATCATTTACTCAAAATGGATGAAGAACAACGCACGTGACTTATAGAGAATTGTACGTCACTTGTGGAGCGTGTGCGTGTTGGTGTGAAGGTGTGTTTGATACAGTGTCTCATATGAGAGAGTCAGAGTGGCGTAGGTTGGTGTGGGTGGTGTATAGCAACGGAGCAATACAATGGATACGCGGTACAAGATCAAGAGTTTGGAAGGACATTTCGTCACGCAATCCAGAAATGACAATGTACCGTAAATATAACATTTGATATAATTCTGGTATTAAATAACCATTCACCATTATGCCAGAAGAAAATTAACACATTTTATCATATAATATAATATATACATATATATATATATATGTTTCCTAGCTCGACTAGAAAAAAGAAGAGTTGGATACTAAGCATGCATACACAACAATCTACGCATTACATAACTCAATGCACTTCCCAGAAATACGGTCGGACAATACCTGCGTGTAATACACGGCACACAAACATGGATGCTGAGCCCCCAGACGAAGCTCCGTTGTCAATAAAACACATCTCCCAGAAACCCCGCACCGAAAACACGACACTGGCAGACCCTTACCTCGCCAGGTATCCTCAGTAATCCTGTCTGGACCAAACAGTATCCTCACAGAATCAGCGCTCTTGCATACTCTCTATTAATTAGCCGTCTGACTCACTCACTGGCGTCTATGACTGCTGTGGTGTGTACACTGCCTTCTGGGCAACGCAGGGCTAGTGCTGCCAGCGAGGAGGGCAGGGGGGAGGGGGTGTGCGAGGAAGACAGCCGCGATCAGGCAAATTATGCACGCGGATTGGAAGACCGGTCGTGGAAGGGGGTCTGCGGTGATGTCGTTATTCCATAGACGTGTGTGTATGAGCGATGAACATCTTATAACTCGTTGGTTATAGACATCTTTTGTGCTTTCGTCAGAAATTGGGTCACCAATTGGCTTCGAATTATAAAGTATATGCAAATGCAGTAAGTTTCGAGCGAGAATGTGGTGACAGATTTGATTATCAACCTGAGAAATTGCATGGTCTGAGTTTCCACGAAAATGTGCATTGGTAATCGGTTAATTTGGTATACGCGTACATAAATGTAGACTACAATAGTGGAATGTGAATGGCCGCTGTGGTCTGGTGCCATAGTCATGCTAAAATGTGCGCCTAATACTCGTATATGGAGTTCATTGTTTCAGTTTCTGCTGTTCCTGGGATGCGCACCCCCGTTTTCACTCTGGACGGAGATGAAATTCCCAAGGTTTGGAGGACTCTCCATCTTGGCACATGGATTGGATTAATTTATCTCGCTCGAGAGAGTATGTATAGGACGATTGAGCTTTCAATGGCATCGCCACTTGATTAGCTGGCAACTATTTCGGCAGAAAGACCCACAACTCAAGATGCATCTGCTGCAGATCTCCATAAGAATATTTTGCCAGAGCGTCGAAGATAGCATCTGTGTCTAGAGATTTATCTCACATAAATAGCTCAGAATAATGAAAGGGAAATTTGCGTCGTGGGGTTATGTAATCGAGAATATAAGGGACACGCATCGCTCGTGGTCAGACCACGTGGTCGATTCGTGAAACAAATCAGAATAAAAGCATGTTTTGTCATATTTTGTTGCTTAGAATTTCACTGATTCCGAGTAGGAAAACTGCCTTCGTGGAAAATATGCAAGAATCACACGAACGATAATTGTGTTGAGAACGATTTTAACCCCAAGGAAACCCACAATAAAAAATATGGTCTCTCACTCGCAATACTCTAGCTTGCAATCATAACGTTATGAGAGCGTTATGATTTCTCGTTTCTCGACCTCTCCAACCTATTTCACAGGTTTTTTTTATGCATAATTTAGAATTCAAATTGCAGCACCAACAATTAGGAGCAAAAAATGGCATCAATGAGCGAGGAATTGAATATAATTTCCCATTATGTGACAGAGTGGAAAAACAGTATTATATTCCTAACTCAATGCTGCTTTTCTTGTGGTCCTTGATCCGTATTTTTGGCACATGTTCCATCTGAAAATAAGAACCATGATCCTCTCAGTCTTCTAGATTGAGAACACTGGCTACTTATAGGTGCACTTGCACTTACAGCCATTGTACAGCTCGCCTACAGCAAAGCATGCCTATTGGTGGTGCATTTTATCTTTCTGCTCTGGTGAACGAGATCTCGAGTGGTGTTTCGCTTCTATATCTGACTCGATGCTGCCTCGATTTGCTTCAAACACCGCACATGGTGAACTTTGTTGCAGCCCCTTATCAATTGTGAAGTTGGCCTATAATGGATGATTCATTTGCTTCGCAGATCAGAGATCTGGCGATGGCTTCTGAGCTTAGCCGGCGAAGAGAGCCCATGATCGAGACTATAGAATTAGCTGGGAGGATTATAACGTTGAGAGAAGCTTCCATAGAAGATGCTGAGCGCATTTTGCAGATGTCTCGGGAGGTTTGCGGACCTTGGGACTACCTTCCCAGCGCCCTCTTCCCTCTCTTCAACCACCCCAGGGCGAGGATATACGTTGCGGAACACGAGCAACAAATAGTAAGTGATTTCCTTCTTTCTGCTATCCTCTTTCAGAGAGTCCTTTTATTTCTATGCTATCATTGTGATGTTCTCTTCAATGAAATTATTGGCGTCTTCAAAACTTGATGTAAAGATTGAGTGATTGAGTGATAAGAGCTTGATGGATCTTGTGTCTGATGTAATGATAACAAACCCGAAATTCCTGGCTTGTTAATTAAAACCAATGTCAAATTAAACAAGAGATCGAGGGGTCGATATTGATAGATGGTGAATCCAGAGCTGCGATCGAAATAAATGACCCCAAATGCATATCCTCTGCTGCCCCTTTTCACTCCCCTTTAATTGTAATTGTTCATTGGTGGAACACCTCATGATGTTGCATCTCAGCTCTTGGTTGGAAATTTTATTTCCAGTAGCAGAAGGGTTTATTCAGCATTGACAAAAATTCATGGCATTTTGCGGGTAATGAATTTTAGCACGCTAAGGCATTCGACACCATTCAAAAGCTAATTAACACACAAAGAGATTAGAACAATATAATTATAACGAGAGGATCTCAGATGGGATTTCTTGGAAATATTGGTTTTAGTCTCCAGACTATTCCCGGAAGCAGCCATTTTTATTCCAATGCATATGAATCATTAGCTGAACATTTTAAAATACATTTAAACGCATTAAGATCTTTAAAATGGAGTAGATGGACTACTTTTGGCCCACTCTGTATATATATATCCACAATGCAAACAGATGTATAACCCAAAGTCTTTCTGTGTGCAATTGTTTCAGAGCTTTACATCTTTTAAATTAAGTATGCACGCATCATTTTACATCATACTTCTATACGTAATACCATGGACTCTATAAGAACTTATCACACTCGCTTGTCTCAATCCAAGAATACAATTTATTCCCCAAATATTTGCTTTTTGCATATTATGGTATTACAAATTGTATTAATTCAGTTGCACTAAGAATTTGAGATTACGGTATCTTGATATGAATGCATTGATCTTGGATTACAGATCTCCGTGCGTTTTGACATTGTTAGCAATGATTCTCGAACCATGTTTGGTGGCGGAGTGAGAACCCATTCGTCGTTTCGGAGGAACTCATTGCCCTTCGTCGTGTTACGTCATTCATTTGATGACAAGCTGAGAGATAATATCTTTCTTCGAGGGGTGTTGATTGCAGTCAAGACTCCAGACCTGATCATGACTCATGCTGCTATGAGACCAGCCACCATATTGCACAGATGGGTTTGTATTGCATACATTGACATGCCTTTGGAATTGGAGATTTCTATGGCATACTTGAAATGCTCACGGAAGTAATTTTAAATCACAAATATTTTATTTTATTAATCTTCAGCATTGCTTGATTATTAAGAATTCCCGTCTTTCTTTTAACTGATTATACGTAATCAAAATACAACATTTTACTAATCGAGTTTTCTTTTCCTGTTTTAGAAAATGATCGAATTTGAGCTGAGAATGCCGAATAAAAGAATTGAATGCATCAATCAAATGCATCTAGTCAAAGAGAAAGCTGAAGCGATTCTCCATGAAAGCTCATCTGCTCTTTTCCCTGACAACATATTCCTCCATTCCTACCTGTGGATCCCCTGTGAACCTAGCCGTCTTTCATTGGCCGATGCTTACAGCAGCACCAACACTTTATTCTACTTCAGTGGCCCTGACCGCCTTTCGGGCGTGGCGTTCTTCGACGCAGTCTCCGCTGAAGCCGGCACCCTGGCCACCGTCTTCTGCTACACGTCACGTGACTCAGACTCTCAGCTTGTGTTTGAGATGCTGCAGTCGGTGGTGAGTCATCTCCAGACAACTGCACAACGGGGTAAACCAATCCGCTTGGGAATTCACTTTCCGCTGAGTTGTGATGGAGATGAGTTCATGAACAGACTGACAGCGAGTGCAATCGTGCAACCGTCCTGCTCACTTCGTGTCACGGAATGTGCTGTTATATTTTTTCCTGAAACAACGAATAAAAACAAATTATAAACCTTTTAGTAGCATCATCATTTATCAAGGCAAAGCATTTGTTGTTTCACGGTTCCACGAACGACGTTTGTGTTTCATGAGCGTCAAAGCAGAAGTCGGGACCAAGGTTAAATTATCACTCCTGGCGCACTTCTTTGACTCGTGAATGGACAGTCCAAATTTCGTCCAATTAGAATCGTCAAATTCATGTCAATACGCATGCGCACTGTTACACCACAACCGCTACGAATTTACGAATTTTTCATAACGATTTTCTCGTTTGCAGTCATAACGGTACTCTT
>KB312197.1:16513-31344 GCA_000328365.1 Capitella teleta | reverse complement strand
TTGGTGCACGTGTGATATCATATTCAATTGTGAATAGAATTTCACGCAATAAATGATACATATATATATAATGCATTCGTTCTCAGTTGACTTTGATGAGGATGATATTGGTAAATGGCAAATGCATGATAGCGAGATATCCTTTTTCGTCATAAGGCGCAAACTATCATGGCATTCACCAAAACCATGCAGTCAGGATCCTGAGGTAGGTTAAAATTGGACTAATCAACCAACTGAAATTCTAAATCACCTAGCTGATTAGTATGTCACAGTAAACGCATTCAAGCCCAGTTTGCAAACCAGTAACCACGATTTCTACAATTCTACGTACGCTTGTAATGAGATTTATGAAGGTACCAGGCGCTGCAGAGTCATGTAAGCTGGTAAGGTACAGCCTGGTAACAAATTGCGTCCGAAACCAGAGACCCCGAGACCCAGAGATTATCAGATTATCTGATAATCTGTGCTACTCTACTACTCTCACTAGTCTTAGTCTCTATCAGCTAGTCTGTCAGCTAGTGAGCCTAGTCGTGAGACTCTGAGATTGAGAGGCAGTTCAGCTGGATAATAAATGCAATGAGACCTGCGTTTGAACGACCTGTACACCTGTGAAAATTATGATTCGTATCTGCACTTCATCAGTTGCCACAATCCCGAACGAAAAACCTTTTCACCAAGTTCACCCAGCCAAGAGAGCGATAATGGGTCCGTTTCACACTCTCGTTGCTACGACGCGGAACCAGTTGGTGTGACGTCATTTGAATTCAGAACGAGGCTTGTTGGCCGGGTGTATTTTCCCCAGGTATTCCTTCTTTCTTCATTCTTCCTCTTCCTCCCCAAAAAAAATCCTGTTCACGTCTGACTGATTTTTTGTTTTTATCTTTTTCTTTTTGTTATCAACATTTCTTAAGACTCCTCTGTTTATTCCTGACTATTGTTACCTTCTCTTTCTTTCCTCCTCTTACCTCATTATCACTCCTTTATCTGCATTCTTATATGAGATTTATTGTTGCCACTTCTACTAGTTCTTTCTATTATTTTCTTTCTAACTTTTTTTTTTTTTTGTTATTCTTGCACAAATTTAATGTAAATATTGAAATTTCTGCAATCTATTTTATTTTTTAACTATTTTTTAGGTGGCTGGCACGCCAGAGATCCCATCCAAAACATACCTTACATAGTGCCAGTCTCCATGCATATAGTAAATATTTTATCTAGTTGTAATATTATAATTGAATTTTTTATTATCTGCTTAATCTGTTTGTTTCTTGCTGGGTTTTTTTTTCTTTGCCTTTATTACTTTACTATTTGCTAAATAAAATAAAAACTAAATAAAACTTCTTCTTCTGTGAATTCATAACTTCCAAGTTGCGCTGTTAATAAAATTAATATTCATGTATCGTAATATTGAGGCAGCAGATATACACTCTTGATTGGCATGCACTTTTATTAATGAGGAATACTTTTACAATTAATCGGGCCAATTAACCACTAATTAATAGTGATTAATGATCATAATTATTCGATAGGTTAATTTAAAACCCATATTTTATCTACAAACTTTATGTAGAGGCGCTGAGGTAGCTTAATTATCTCTTATAAGTTTGACTTCAAATAAAAATAAAAATTTAAAATTTAAAAGTAGGATTTGCAGCATTTATTTCTTCATTTGCTTTTTATAAGCTCTGGTCAACCTGATCCAGTGAGTGTTCGGCAAGACGTCTTCTGAGGCTGAAATGAGCTGCTGACCGGCCATGAATGACCTCAGGGCAGTTGGAATGACCACAGTGCCATCGCTTTGCTGGTTGTTCTCAATCAGAGACATCAAAACTCTGGGAACAGCGCATCCAGTTCCATTCACCTGTGATCCAATTAATTAATCGTTAGTTAATTAATAATTAACGCTAACCGTGTGGCAGTGGCCAAGTTCTCCGTTGGAGTTTCTGTATTTTATGTTCAGTCTGCGGCTCTGGAAATCCGTGCAGTTGGATGCGCTGGAGATCTGAGGAAGAACAAAAGAAGTTTGATCACAAATCACCATGACAACACGTACCTCTCCCCAGAATTTCTTGGCAGGCATCCAAGCTTCCATGTCAAATTTACGAGTAGCAGGGGCGCCTAATTCTTGGGTCGGCATGTCTAAAACTCTGGAATGAATGAATCGCCACTTACAGTTGATATGTCGCAAGGCTGAATTGCGTTCTTCAATTCTTCAACTGAGTTGCGCTAAATTTTCAACATAAGGCAGGTCTGAGTGAGATTCCGCAATTTCCTAATACGTTTGACGCATAAGATATTAACCAACGGATATGAAACAAAACCCAGAATAACCAGGAAAGCAAACGAAGAATATAAAAAATTGGAAACAAACCTGACGTGCAGATCGAGAGAAGAAAAGAGGTTTTTTTGGATTTCGATTAATTGAGAAAGAAGTTGGCTACTCTCCTCTCCACTCTCATTGGCCGTTACGCCAAACATTTCAACCTGTAGAAGTCAAGGTCAAATTTCAAGGTCAATTAGTTTCAAAGTTCACGACCTTTGTGAACTGATGAACACGGAATATTCCCCTCTCTTCATCCACGGTCGAAGTCTCCGCCCGATAGCAACGACTAACGGTGGCGACCCTAGAAAGAGAACGATCAACGGGAGAACTTGAGACGCACGCCTCACAAACCGTTGTGGCAAATCTTTGATGTCGAATTGCTTGTTCATGAAGTAACCTAAATGAGATTCACAGGGAGTGAAATGAGTGCCGATTGGACTGACCTGCCAGTGGCATTTCCCCCGTTCCCGCTAAGCACACAGACGGATCGTCCTGCGAGCGATAAACTTGCGTGCGTTCGCCCTGCACCTGAAAGCCACAGCCCTCCTGCGACGACACATTAACCAAGCACAGTCAGCAGCGGAGACTCACTATGACAGACGAATGCAGGAGATTCGGAACAGAAATCACGCAGAATCCCTGAAAAAGAACAATTTTGTTGACTTTGACAATGATTTCGTGATTTTTATTGGTAATTACAACTGAATCTCACCATTGCTTGTAATCTACTAATGGTGAATTCCACAAGCGCGTCTTCTAATTCAGCTAAATCGCCCATGAAATAATATGATCGTGGGCCAGTCGTGTAAGTAACATTTCTATAGAACGAGGAAAGAAAATCAATTCAATTATGATAATGAAATATAACCTGGCCTCACTGTGTTCGTAACACTCCGAGTTTTTCTCCAATTTCTACAACTCCTTTCGGCGCAAAATCAAAATCTATCAAAAAAATTAAATTTCTAAATTATCAAGATCAAAGGAGATCGGATTTCACCTTGTTTCTCGCCAAACGTCTCCACCAATATTGCTTTGTCTTCACCCCCGATCGGCTGACGATATTTGTAAACAAAGTTACAAAGAATAAAATTCGTTTAACACTCACTGCGTCAGGATGTGACATATTAGGTATGACACCAGCCGATTTGTGGAACTTTTCTTGAAGTGACATAAACTCCTGGGAAAAGAAATGTTGCATCATTTCACTACTTGATTTGCTTATCTTTTAACACTCACTTCGCTGCGATCTGATTGTGTCTCCAATTCTTTCAGCTGTGACCACAACTCTTGCTGTAGAAGTAATTTTGATATTAATTAACACAGATTGCAAAATCTACAAACCAACTGCTTGATGTCGCCCACTCCTTTACGGTTCTGTACGTTCTGATTGATCTCATCTGCGTTGCTGGGATTTGTGAGAAATTCCAAGTTATATTCAGGACTGGGAGATGTGAAGTGCCACGAGGAGAGATTTCTCGATTTTGAGAGGAGCGTTCTGTGAGCCCTGCAAATGGGGCGGAGCGATATTAACGCTCTCCACGTTGACGACAACATCCTGAAATGAATATGACTTCCTTGAGGGACTCAGTTAATCAACCACAAAATTGTTTATACGTCAAATGATCATGTCCCGCTGCTGCTGGGGTGATAAAACCAAACTGAAACTGATGACCAGATCAGTAATTCAGTTAGTTGAGTTACACTTGTGGAGTTAACTATGAAGCCTATCAGTATCACAGCCAGAGCATGTCTCACAGACCTCGCCCGATTTATCTGTGTTACTTCTAGTCTCATTCCAAGACTCCTATTGCTATTGCATCATCCCCACAGATTATGGCTACATAACCATAATGCAGCTACTTGTACAGTTGTAGTGCATAATAGCATATATTTAATCATAAATGCAAACGGATATTTCAGGCACATTTGTGGGTTTAGGGACTCTAATCACCGGAAAATCTCCTAAGAGTCTAACTAAAATACAGGCTTCCACCAAATATGAACTCTAGATATATCATACATTAGTAATGACACTCACGGAGGGTCGAGTCAGACACATAAATTGATAAAAAAATTGGTTCTGAAAAATTGCGAGTCCTTCACAGCAGACGACGCGAAAGAGTAAAACTCCACAACGGTTGAAAGTTCATGATGTACGTTATGATTTTGATTCGATCTCTATTTTACTGTTATCATAACGCACTGCTCATAACGCTTCAAACTGATAATTCAGACTGATAATTCAATATATTAAGTAGTCATTACGTTAGTTGATGGTTCTATAAACTTGGCGAGTCATTGTCTCACGAGCAGACGACGCCACACCACCAGTCAAACGGGTATTACACAATGCTTGGCGAGTATTGAATTGATCAATATAGAGGCAATTAACATAATATATTCAGGCAATTAACATAATATATTCAGGCGATGCATAATAACACTCTGGCCTGGATTCAATATAAATCCTGGAGATCTTAGATTCTGGCTTTACTGCTTATCCGGCGTTTCCATGGATACCAAGGAGGCCGGAGTGACGAAGTGTAACATAAATTAAACCATGAATTATTGCTTCCAAATTGAGAATAGAGCCAGATGTGTTTTCGTCACATTTTTTTATTTTGTACGTGACTTGGTAACAGAGGCCAAAAGAAAAAAAAAAAAGAATAAAAATAACAAAAGTAATGAAAACACATGAAGAAGAAAATGAAAAACACAACCGAATGAACTAAAGGGACCAGATAAATGTGAATTTCTGCCAATTGGTGTCGATCCCTTTTAAAAGAAGTACTGAAATCTTGGTTAATTAATTAACAGAATTATAATAAAATTAATTAATAAAATTGAATGCGTGATGAAAAAAAGAGATGAGATGAAAAAAAAAAAAAAACAATAAAATTCTGCCAATTTTCAACAATTGAAAAGAAATAAACAAATCAATTCACATAAACAAAACACACAAAAACACGAAGCAATTCTTTTGTTAAAAAATTATTTAAAATACAATTTTTTTTTCTCAGATGCACAATATTTGTGGTACGAAATAGACAAAGAGAGCACAAAAAAAAACATTAGGTGAAATATATATCAAATTCGTTTGTACGTATTCCATTGTATCATTTCAGTATTTACAAGGCGACACTTACAAAATATTTGTTTCAAATTGGAAAAAAAAAAAAAAAAAATACACCCAAAGAAAAATATTGCACACTTGTTCATATTTTTCACGACACAGGAATGATTGAAATGGTGACCCATGGAAATGACCTGAGAAAGGTGAAAGGTGAAAGGTCAGGGGGTCAAACGGAGCAGGCAGGGTGAGAAGGAGTGCACCGGCAACGCTTCATGCAGAACAGTCGGCCGACCGAAGAGCGGAGGAGCGAGTGGCAGGAGGACCTCACCGGCTCCAGCCCCGAGGGTCAGATGTACAGCGTGCCTCCCCCGTCCCTGGCGTGGGCATTGCCATCGCCAAGGTCAAGCTGAAGGTCGCCGGTCGGAGCAGGGGTGGGGTCCGAGAGGCTGAGCTGAGCGGTTGCCATGGCGATGTCTGGCATCATGTCGCTGAGGATGCTAGGGTCCTTCTGATGAAGAGAGATCGATGATGCGGCGAGAGGCACACGAGGCCAGGAGCTCACCTCAGACGAACGACTGTACGTGTGAGAAGGAGACACGCCAGGCACAAAGTGCGCATGCACTGGGCGCGGCGTGTGGCGGCTGCTGCTGCGGGAATGGCTGCAGCTGTAGGTGCTGCAGCTGCTGCGGCTGCTGGCGGCTGGAGCCGTGTGGAACGCCGGTGGTTGTCGCAATGGACCGTAGCGACGAAGGCAAGGGGAGTCGGAGAGGCAGGAGGAAGCGCGAAGGAGGTCCGCACAGGAGTCGGGAAGGCCAAACTCACGCGCGACCCTCACTCGCACACAGTGCGCGACCTCCCTGCGATCTGCGCACGCCAGGGAGTAGGCTCGGTGCACGAGAGGCGACTGACACAGCTCAGACTCCCTCTGCTGCATCTTTCTCAGCGTGTCATCGTCAGGAACTAAAACAAAATCAAAATATCCCAAAATAACCTCCTTTTTTCACCCACCAGGAATCGTTCCCGTAATGACGTCCAGTGACGAGTGCTGAGGGGAAGGGTCAAGGGTCGGCTGAGAGCGGCACAGATGGGGCGATGACCTGCACGCGTATTCGCTGACCATGTACAGAGTGTCGGGAATGGCAGAGGGAATCATGCGAAGCCTCACGACTTCGTTCTCCTGGACTTGTGCCAACTGCTCTTCCAGCAGAGCTTTTGCTTCTTCGTAATAGGGCAGAAACAAGCGAGGTTTCGTGTACATGCCCTTGCCTCCGCATCGCACCCAGGCGCTTGCTGGACTGAACTGCCCGCTGCACTCTCCCCCGATCATGTGAGAGGGAGGCTTCGACACGAGACCTCGTCGGATCGCGTTGCAGAGGAGGTCGTGGTGAGGGGGCAGCACGTGATCCGTTCGGACAAACGGCAGGAGGTCCGTGAGAATGTCCCGCAGTTCCACGTCGTTTAAATCTCGCTTCTTGACGCCCTTCCGACTGATGCTGTGCGCTGTGTGGCTCAGCAAGTTCGGTTCTGCAAAAAAAAAAAAAAAAAAAAAAAAAAAAACTCAATTCCAACGAAACGTCAACGTGAATAATTCCACTAACCCCTCTCTTCCAAGCGCTTTATCAACTCATGTTCGCCCCACTTGATGACAGCACTTAGGACATCCAACTCGCCCGCCTGTGAGATCAAAGTAGAAATAACAGAGAGATCCGAGATCGTTGATCACCTGAAGGAAGTCGGATTTGATGGCTTGCAGCAGATAATGCCGACTGAGGTCGTAGAGCAGGGGCGAGCGACTCAGACTGGAAAACTCCTCGCGCAGGAAGTGGAGGGCCTGGTGCTGGACCCAGGCGGACCCGTGCGCCTCCTCACTCCACGCTAACGTGCAGAGCAGGTTCTCAGCACTCAGCCGCTCCACAATGATGTCCTCGCAACCTGAGAAGCAGTGAAAACAAAATAAAACCCACTTCATCAGCACAGCGATTATGCAATTCAGATCGAGAGAAGAAGAAAAAAAAGCTACTGGCAAGCCATCAAATTTCCCGCCACATGCGGCCGCACTTAACACGCGTGGACAAGGTGCCAGCGCAAATTGCTTCGGCTGTCATCATCACCTGACCACTGACCTTGAGAAAGAATTGGGAAATCTATGAACTGCGCAATCTGAAATATCTCCATGGCTTCCTCGGTGAGGGAGACGTGTCCCTTGCCGGCCACCATCGCCTGCACCTCACTGAGGGAACACACACTGACGCTGCTGCGAACGATGCACGCCAGATTTACGCTGTCCATGTACAGCGCTTGCAAGAGCACTCTGGCGTAACGCCTCGGAATCACGGATTCGTCCAGCACGATGCACGCTTGCTCGGAGTTGCATCCCCTGCGCAGAATCAGGTTGCGGAAGAACGGAGATCGAGCGGCCAGAACAGCGCGGTGACATCGCAGTTCGTGCCTCATCAGGGTCCGTGCTTCAGAGCTGACAGACAGCAGGCTGTCACTGTTATGCTCGTGTGCGTCACTTGCAAACACTAAAACAGCGTCACTGTACACGCCAGACTCCATCAAACGCCGTAGATCGTGCTCCAGCGGGTTGGGCGTGCCAAACTCCTGGCTCAGCTGGATGAGCAGCTCGCGGTTGTCGAGGGGTCCACCGCTGTTGATTTCACCCGTGTACAGATAGCGCAAGAGTGCCGAGAACGTGTGTGTGTCGACACCAGGGGTGCGGATCGACAGTGGCACCTGGCTGTTCTGATCCGGGTAGTGCGCCAAGAGATCTCGGAAAAACGGGCAGCGCACGCTGAGAATGGAACGATGCACGGGAAACACGACTCCCTGGTAGACGATGTCAACATCCGTGCAGTACTTGCAATCGTACAGCACCGACAGGTCCTGCTGGCAAGTCCTGGCGTGGGGTCGCGCAAGGTCGGCGCAGGAGGCGAGTTCTTTGAGGGCAGCACTGGCCTCGTACTCCTCCACCAACGCGCTCAGCTCATGAATGCTCCAACCCAAAGTCAGTTCGCGTATCACTTTGGAGTTATCCAGCGACCGACTGCTCCGTCGCACGCGAATCAGCTTTTTCCGTAACGTCGCAAATTTCGACGCCTTCTTCTTCTTGTCGCGAGGCGTCACTTGGTCGTAGTCTCCGGTGCACAGGTACTGAGAGTAGCGAGGGCCCTGATTGGTCGGGCGCTGGTACAAGGGTCCCCCCATCGCAGGGGGAGGGGGCTGGGAGGCGGCCTGCTTGCTGTGGTCCGAGAACGAAGCGTTGGCGCCCATCTTATCCAGAAGCTCCGACCATTGCGTGAATCTGCGAGGAAAACAACATCCATTAACAAAAACGGCAAAACAAAAGACAGTGTAACAGCGAATAGACGAGGCGCGGGTTTAAGAATACACTCACGATTCCATGCAACCGCCCATCAGAACGAAGCAGAACTCGGTCGACGCAGTTGCCAACACGCAAATGTCCAAAGGCACGACACGCCGTCCGAGAGATCACTCGCGAATTAATGGAGCGTGAGGCCAAGGTCACGCGGATTCCGGCCTCGCCAGGTCATTATGGGTTGCCATGGAGACCCGTCGCCAGGGAGACTGGACGAGGCGTAGATGGAACGAACGATGCGCCACGATGACGCCAGCACGGAATCGACGGCTAAATCGGCTTGCGTCGGCTGCTGCGTCGGCTGAGGTCGCTTCTCACGCAATGATTGCAATGATTGCAGCCGAGAGCAAAGACTTCTCGCATGCAGTCGGATGTCTTGGCGGCCCTCGATGTCAGGTGTGTGACACGTAGATGACATTTATCGATTCATGTCAACGCAGCTTATAAATGCACGGCAGCCTCTCTACTCTCTATAGAGAGGCAAAGTGAGAGGTGCCTGCCTGGTCGAGAGGAAGCGAAGGCAAGCATTCGTCGGCTTCGCTCAACGCGATAAATTCAATCATAGCTGTGAGGAAAATCAACAAAAATCAGCCTCGTCTGTTATGCAGAATGTAAAGAAAATTTGCTAGCAAATCATACGAAAAGAAAAAAAATGTCTTGTTAAGTAAGAAACGCGAGAATCGCGTGTCATTTGTGTGCGGAAGCCTGAGGGAATGACGTCTTATACAAGCACGTGATTTAACACGCAATATAGAGGACACACATACACACATGGCTGGAGTGTAATTGTACAATTGAATTGCTGCCGCTGCAGAAATCGATGCACATACGGCGTCGGTGGCAACCGAAGCGAAGATGTTCGCCAACAAAAGATCGATGCGCAAAAAAAAGACAAAATTCCCGACTCGTCACCCGAGGGAGGAAGCGCGTGCCTGGGAGGTGACCCCCGGGAGATCGCTTGGGCTCGTCTCCCTCTTCCTGGTTCTGCTCCTTCCATTCGTGATGCAATTCGCTGCGAATGACGTCACGAAATCGGTGCACTAAATACGCAGATAGTAGGTCAGTGGGTCAGATGGCTGAATTTACTATCGCATACATGAAATAAGCAAAATAAACAGACGAGGTCTAGAATAACATCTCTGTGACTAAGAATAGAAAGAAAAATATATATACATATATATAATTTCATTATCTTGTACTATTTGTAACATCACGACGTTGGAAGCAATTTACGTGTACTCGATGACCCCGTTTGTTCGTTCCCCAGTTACGCAACCACCGAAGCAACGTACAAGAGCAGACGACTGCTTGGTCAGCATTCGCGATGACCAGCGGTCAGCAGCGGTCAAGCGAGCCAATATGAGTGACCAGTGCTGCCCCCTGGTGTGAATCAATAACATCATGACATGCAAGTGAGCGATAAATGGAGAAGCATGAGTCAGAGGTCCCGACCAGCGCAATGATTGGCGATCATAAATGATGTCATAACAGAGGATGCCATATCGTACGAGATGTATCAATTAACACGCCGAGATCTAAAACGCCATTCAAGTTGTGCACCTCACATGTCGCTCAGCAACATGCAAGAAGCGATCTTGAATATTCTTGATTGCAGATTCTCAGCTAATTCGACGCAGAATTCATTTTTCTACATTATGGTTTATTATACTCAAGCCACAATAAAAAAAAAATAAAAAAATTAAAAATTAAAAATAATTAAAAAAAAAAAAAAAAAAAATATATATATATATATATAAATGCATCAATTGTTGCTTTTAATTGAGGCACCCCTGAGAACAATAGATCGATTATTCGAGATAAATGAGCCATTAATTAATGAGCCTCGTTTTCAATCGTCAGCAACTCGGCTGTCTCGCATCGCTTCTAAATGATGTTGATATCATTCGGAAGGGTCTCTACTTTCTAAAAACATTAACTTGCACTAGATTGAGTAGATTCACCGTCGCGAAGCAAGTAACAGGACCGTCATCAAGGGTCAAATTTCTCCACGTAACCCATTGCGACGCTTTTGTGAATTTATTTTCTCAGAATATAATTATATTATAATTATATTATAATTATATTATAATTATATCCGGTTTAAAACCACCACCACGATGTCCAGCTTTTCATTCTATGAAATTTACCTAATCTGCTCACCCAGAATTTACACATACCGTCTCTGGATGCAAATTCTCTCATTTGCATATCATTTGCATAATCAATGAGCACTTTTAATTTTAGCTTTGAGATTAAACCCTGACTGGGAGCCAATCTAATGTCCCAAAAAAAAAGAAAGAGAGAACGAACGATGTCGGCTCAGAAGGGCAAATGCATCGATTGCTCTGCTTATTACGAGTTGCGTCACATGCATTTTGGTTTACAGCAGAACTGAGAAGCAATTTCCTATCAGTTCCAATTACCATAACGATGTTTTCACTTGTTACAGCGTCACAAGCTTATGAACCAGTATTCAGCAAATTCAGCAATGGGTTTAAACGGAACCAATATCAGAACATTGACTCTTTACACACAGCCATAAATAATAATGAATGGGAAATTTCCACAACGGAGAAAGCCACACAATGGAAAGCTAAAATATCTTCCTGTAATAAAGTTAGAATAGCACAGAATGACACTGAACAGCACACAATAGCACAGAGTGGAATCTGTAAGAACCAGCAATGGAACATGAATTTTGCATAACTTAAAAGAGAAAGAAAGATTATGTGATTCCTAAATTTCCAAGAATTCCTGAAGGAAGAATGATTTGGAGCAAATTCCGAAACATCATGTGACCATGGAAGGAATCGAGAGAAGCATACAATCCTGCCGTGTTGACTGTGTGGATTCACCCCCCCCCCAAGGCACCTGTTGCATGATATTTAATTGCTTTGTGTGAGTCTCATTCAAATTGTTTCTCATTTGCTTCAACATTTGCTCAAATGAACTACAATCAATTGCTGACTTTTTAGATTTCAATTATTCTCAGGAGAAAAGATAAACTTTGCCAGGGTAAATGCCTGATACAATAGCCATGACATAACTCACATAAGTGAGTAACGTGACTACATGATTAGGGCAAGGAGTCTTTAAGCTGATGTTTGTGTGAGGTGAAAAGTCTTCATTTAAAGATGTTAACTGACATTGGACGTTGGTAACCTATGGTAGATATAATGGAAGATTGGAAGAACCAAAAAATTAATTATGAACACAGAAGTTGCATCTCTCATGCATTTCCTCTTGACCTGAAATCTGAGAGGAAGGCGCTGAAATGTGAAATGTGTTTAAAATGAAATGAAATGAAATGTAAAATGTGTTTACAAGACCCTTTCGTTCAAACTGGACAAGTGGAGGAAGCTGGGACATTATTTATAGACCACCCATGAAGCCAATCCTTCATCGTTTGGCGACACATCTTCAAATGCCAAAGTTAATCAGGGATTCTGGAGAAACACAATCACGCTCGCTTGATTCGATGATTGACTAAAACCAGGTTTCGTATTCTACCTTGAATGGGCAATTGTGGTTTTACGGCCCCACCAACACTGGGTGCCAGAGCGGAAACCCGTGTCCATTGCGCAGTTTTTCAATAGATCCCAACTTGGGGTCTTGATAATCATAATGCCTCGTGGACTGACCGGGCCTCGGACAAGGGAGTCGAGACCTCCCCTTGCGACATAGAATTGTAGTCTGAGCTACCTGGTGACCCTATCTTTTCTGAGAATGCAGTGAGATATTTTTCATGTTCTGGGAGCACTTGTCATATCAACCCGGACCCCAAATCATGCAATTGGGGGGAGGGTCCCGCCATCGCTCTAAAAAGAGCGCTATAAATTTTGAGGGGTATAGAGACAAAAATCGGGTATGTTTTTTGGGGGAAAGTTAGCGATTTGTATATGTCGCCACCTCTTGTCTAGTAGCCTGGCACATCTCCGTCGTTGTATGCTTTTGCATGGAAGAGAGGAAACATGCAATTATTATGAGTGAAGATAAACTGACTTGTGACGGGATTCGATCTCGGACCGTACACCTCAAAGCACCACCGGTTTATCCGATTGCGCCAGCGCGGAATTCGATAAAGGTGTTGAGTTATGTGTGCATTATAAGCACGGTGAATGCTAGGTCATTATAATATATTATATATTATAAGCACCTCATAGAGAACCTGTGCAAGGAAATCATGTCTAAAATTAACATGTTATACTGCAATTTTAAGCATTTGCCCATTGACGTACTGTATAAACTTTTTCGCACGTATTGTACCCCTCTGTATGGCTGTCAACTGATCAATTTTACTTCGCGAGATTTTGACAGGCTATTGGTTACCTGGAGAAAAGCCATCAGATTTTTGTTCCAACTCCCGCCCACCACGCATTGTGTTTTACTTAGGGCTGGGCGGATATCCGTGTCCGATATCCGTGACAGCACGGATATTGGGGGTTTTCAGTACTATCCGTGATCCGTGTTTCAACACGGATAGTTAAACACGGATAGTGTAAATTTTAAGTGTTTGTTTCGAGCGCACAGTGAGCGTAGCGCACAGCCATTCCGCACACAAGCGCTGCTCACTGAAGCTGAGCGATGTCAATTACAAGATAACACGATGTCAACAATGCGCTAATTCTGATTTGTTTTAAATAAACACAATTCTATGCCCTTGAATCTCTTCAGTCATCAAGCAAAGGTGACGTAACACGCGTTGTTGATTATCTCCTTTAGTGCCTATTTTTCAACACCATTACACGTGACAGCTTTGTCAATTGCAGTTTTCGTGTGAACCACAAACAGCACTGAATTTCATCACTTTCTCGACTTTGAACCATGTTTGAAATTGAACAGTTAATACAGACTTGTACATATGCCTAGGCCCGCTACTTGGCGATCTAGCGACTTGAATTATTTCAAACTTTCTATAGAACAATAATTGCCATGAAGTTATGAACTAACTTGCGCCTCATGAAGTTACTAAGTTTGTACATTTCCAAATCATGTTTATTGAAAGTGTACACTGTAGCACAAAGTGCACGTTACTGTCGTTCCGTCTTGGGCGTATAATCTGCGACTCGTGAAGTTGGGGGAAAATACTTAAAATAGATTGCGCTGATAAGGAATTCACCTCTGTGAAATCGACAAGCAAGCAAGCTGTCTGCATGTGCGATGCCTCTTGAAACTCATTCTGAACGTTTTGATAAAAGAAATGTACAAGAAGCAAGAAGGATGACAGCAGTAGGTCAAGGTTGATTGTCTTTAACTACTGCAGGCAGAGCGTGGTTTTCGCGCTCATAGCGTGTGCCAGGCGCTGGGGCATTACGCTGCAGGTGCATGCTCCCGTGTTTGGGCATAAATATCCGTGTCCGTATCCGTATCCGTCGGATATTAGTAACACGGATATCCGTTATCCGTGTATCCGTGTTTAAGCAATATCCGCCCAGCCCTAGTTTTACTCCCCCTCATCTGTGATGATATCCCCTTTTGCACTCAGTTGCATCGGCGTGTAGCGAAATTCTACCATTTCTGCACCAGTTCACCTAACATAATTGTACGTTCATGTGCCGAGGCGGCTCTGCATAGTACATCCAGCCTTGGTCGCACTCTCACTCTTCTAAGCCGAATGTATAACTGTCAAAAACCTTCTTTAATAGACCACTGCCATAGCCCCAATGTTAACAACCAAGACTCGATTACTGCCTCACTCATAAGAGATCTCCTCAATGCCAGACGAAAGCACATTTTCCAAAGCGCACTTTCCGATCACGAGATCCATTTCGCATTGAGCGCTCTTTGTACTGTATAATTGATTTTAAATTCCATTGTTTGTTTTTCTTTTCCCACTACCATTTGATGTATTTCTGATGTATCAGAAATGAATAAAGATATATATATATATATATATATATATTAATATTATAATGTGACCTCGTGACCTGATAAGATGTGTGGTATTGGAGAAGCACGTGGTTTTGTTGTGTCACGTGACAACCGTTTAACTTGGCTTATGTTGAATGTATTCTTCCGCGTTCGTGGGTCCGGGTTAATATGACAAGTGTACCCTT
>KB312191.1:28023-38407 GCA_000328365.1 Capitella teleta | reverse complement strand
ATTGATACTCAACATCAATATTAATTGTTATGTACAAGCACAACACAATAATCACAATAATTAACCCAGAGGGTTTTTGCTTTTGTAATACATTCATAACTATACGTATTACAATACATATAACATATTATGTGCAATATATTGAACTTCAACCCAACATCAATTTTGAGAATGAATGGATGATAACGTACTTTGAACGAGTTCCGTTAAAAGTTGAGTATAGAGAAAGCCTCACCCTTGACAGTTTGATTGTTGGCTATGCCATTCGATTTACCAACCATTACTTAACTTTGCAGATGTTAGTTATAACAATTTTGTAAAAAAAAAAGTAACTTTTTAAGGCAGCAATCAAATGTGTATCAACATAAGCCTTAGTTGCTTCAGGATTCCAAGGTTAAATATGCCCACAAAAAAGATACCGACTACTATTAAGTTATGGATTCTTGATATTGTCTTGACATGGACAGTATGGGAGCTATATTATCCGAAAATATTTCCACTTCACAAAACTTTCTCCACGGCTGTCCTTTTAGGTAGAATTTCTGTTTTAATTGACTTGCGAAGTCCGTATGCTCTCTTGATCGCCTTCTGAAATTTGCTGAAATAACAGAAAATAAATAATGTGTGCCAAATATGCAAAGTAATTATCATAGATCAGGGTAAAGATAATTGATAGCATAACAATAAGCACAATTTGTGTTATTTTCTCCATGTTGAAAGCAGAGCGATGATATTTTGTATTTACATGTAATTATTTATGCTTCTTAGGTTTTGAAGGTATTGAATTGATCGCGGTATGGAGTTAGGTCTGTCACAAAGGAATAGATAAGATGAGGTCCCCAGCAAAACATGAAGAGGGCCAGCATGAACACCAGAGCGACCATAACCTAATAATGTCATCAGTTGTCAGGTTCACATCAATACCACTAGCGTATACCTACTTGCTTGCGACCACGAATATCATCAGTAGTATTTGTTTTCATTCCGCTATTTGTGGAGCTGAAAAATCATTCATTTGACGCAAATGGCATGAGCTAAGCAGGTAAACTGTTGATGGTATACCTGGCAGGTCGCATCCTTTGAGCAGTAACGATGCTCTTGCTTAGTGTGTAAATGATTTTAGCATAGAGAAACAGAAGAATTATCGCAGGGATTGAAAAGACGACCACAGCGTTGAACCCCATGAAAATTGTGTTCATTTTTGGATCGATTGGTATTCCACACGAATGGTCATGCTCAGTCATTCTCTAAAACAAACAAAATACAAACAAAAACGAAGCACAACTTTCTTGAGAGGGATGGGGGTAGTTTACAACTTTCGTTTGTCGCTTTATGATTTATCAATTCATAGTATCTCAGATTGGACTCTGAGCAACCGCTTCTGATTTTGCACTAGTTTCAATTTCCGACAGGGTGTAAAAAAAAAATTACATACTTTTATAATATACGTCGTACACAGAATGTTTCTTCGAGTTGCTGCAGAAATTATGCGAGGTGCATTGAAACCTTCTGATATTAATATAATTATGGCAAATACATGAATTATAAAAGTTCTCATCAAATATATATATATGTGTACACCCTGATCGTAACAGTAGGATCTTAGTCAAGTGGATTATTTCCTTTCTGGTCAAATTTTCTTTTATTTATACATTTATATTATTTTGCTAGATTTTCTGACCTATCGGGTATTTGTATAACCACTTACAAGTAAGTATAATGATGGTGAAGCAAAACATATGGAGATAAGCCAGATAATACCAGCAATTTTCTTCATGTTTCCAACTGAGACCAGGCTGGCAGCTTTGGTCGGGTAGCAGATGACAACAAACCTGAAATGAATTTCCATAAACAGGCATGCATGCAGTGATGCGGAGATGTGGTAATTATTTAGTTCGCGCAATAGGTTCCTCTTAGGTTAATTGGGCAAAGTGCAGATCGCCATGGCGTTAAATATAAGCTACGCTGATCGGAGCGATGCCAATTATACAGACAGGATTAGATAAACTGAATTAAAATCATTTTAACTCATATTACAAAGTGCAAGATGACATGGCTACGAGAGATATTCGATAAGTTATCGGCATAGAATAGAACGGGTTATCACAGACATTTAAACATTTACTTTAATATAAGTGTTCAGTCGTCAAGCGGCTGCTTATCGGCGTTGCTAAAGAGAATTACGATGGTAAAACGGCGATGGTCTAAAACGCAAAATCACATTTTCTCAAAAAGGGTACCTCGTACTATGTGAATTCTAATGGGCAAATGACAACTACGAAATTCTCCGTGCCTCTTTATAAGATCATAACGCATTATTTACACCCTAGACATTTTTTTTTCTTGTTGTATAGCAACAAGGAAATAATAAATCTTGTCATGCTCAGCTTTTGTGCATCAAACGAGTTATAATGCAGTTGTATTCATTTTCTGCAGTGCCGGTTATAAAATGACAGATATTTAAATTGTCTACATATGGATGTAATGTGAACTGAATTCGTTCGGGTTCACGAATACGATAATCATAGTGTATTCACGTCACGAATAGAATAATACATGTGCAATGTAATAAACAACTTACCTCTCAAATCCAATTGCTAGCATCGTCAGAATAGAACAATCAAATGACGCGTAGTGTGTGAGGTAACTGACTGTGCAAATAATTTTGAACATCCAGTGTCGGCCCATGAAATTGCGAAAAATAGCAACGTAGCACTGAAATAATAACACTCAAAAGTCATCTTTAATGAACATATTCAATTGTAAGTGGTAAAATAGGCCTTTCTGTCTTTACAGACGGATGAAGCAATTCATTTATAACATCAGAAATCAATTATATTTTTGACACGTAACATGAAATAATTTGTTTTATTAGACACTCCTGTAATTTCTGTGAGGGATTTCGGGACTGATACATCCTGGGTTAGGGGCTCGGTAGCGCCATTTAAAAAGAGATCCAACATGGATGTCAAGATAACGCAAAGATTTCATATCAAATTCCCTGAACTATCACGCAGAGAAATGAAATGAGCATGACTAGATGATAAGAAACGCCAAGCAAACGAAACGTATGAACAGATATATAAAATTTCCGTGTGTGGTAACGATAATGTTCATAGAGATCTCGAGCTGACTAATGATGAGCCAGTCTCATAGGTGCTGCTCTTTGAGTAAAATACTGTAGATTAACTTTTGATTGAACCAAGTAAGTATTTACAGTACTCACCATAGTAGGCAGACAAATCACAAGGCTGAAGAGATCCGACAAAGCGATGCTGGCAATCAATACATTGGTAGCTGACATCTTTTTACCCATGAATTTACTAATGACGACAATTATGGTGATGTTTCCTATCGATATACATAGTTAACAGCTAAAAGTATACATTGTGTGTGGCAGTGCATTACGTACCACAGATTCCGATGCCTCCAAAAACCACACAGGCTAGGATAGCTGGCCAACGACTCCTCAGTAATTTTGATGTCTGTGAATCCGATAGCCTTCGTGAGGTATAAAACATAAAGTCCAATGCCTCGGCTGTCATGTTAATTCCACACCCCCAAAACAAGCAGATACATAATAAATCTTCATCTGAATATCTCTTATTTGTTCGCAAATCCAAAAAACAGTCTTGTGTTGTTGTCCAACCTTTAGCAAGAAAGTATCGAAACGGATCTGCCAACATTTGATTTCGACGAAAATAGAACTGGTCCTCTGTGGCTGCCACGTCAGTTGTGACTTGCACATCTGTGGTGATATGCAACCCTGGTTGGTGATGGTGATCATATTATAACCAACCAAAAGGTATTAGATGTTTAGCTCACCTGAGACTTCAACGAAGCAAACACACATAAGGAACAGCGCGAGGAACGCCATGGTTGATAGTGAGGAAATTGCGAGGTGCCTATATGAATGCATTTCAATATATGAACAAAGCAATTGGATGAACCAGGACATGAAATACCCCACCAGGAAATGTTATCCGTCTTAACGAGTGAGCAAGTAATTTCACGGGGATTCGAAATTTCCTATATCAATTTTTGGAATTTGCTAGATAACAGCAGGGCATGGATGTTGTAGTTAGCTCATTCAAGCATACTCTCATGCGCATATTAAACTCCGTCATCTCAAGTCGCATGTGCAGCTACGTTACAAAGCTAAGGTATGCATTATACCAACTAGAGTTTTAAATATTACAATACATGATATGCATAATATGAAAGCAAACATTTCAGTAAATGGTTAGAAATTCAGGTAGAATGCACATCGATGGAATATTTTCAGAAAAAGATGATCCGAGAAGATCAATGGCGGGTGATGAAGAAATCACGTTCACCTTATACGATTAGGATATCGATGGCAGTGGTTGCATGGGATCTCGGCTGTTGAAAATATTTACTCATTTGAATAAGCACATTGATCTAAATATGCGGAACATTTGCCAATCACGTTTGTCAAATCTTCCTAAGACTGAAATTCATACTCATTGACATGTACAATTTATATTTGCAAGCATAACCTGGACAACACAAGATCCAACGCCCTGATATAATAGTTATGCAATACAATATTAGCCGAAATACCTTTACAACGAGATTGGAAAGCGTTGCTCTCATGTTGGGTGACTATGTCATTATACTGTGAATAGCCACAGTGTGGAATTGTACATCGTCTAATACTGAAAAGGTGGCCGGCCACCTTTGAATCGAACGCACCAAAGCATCCGAATGTATGAACTGAACAGTTTATCAACCTCATTGGTATTAGTCATGATCCAAACCACTTTCCACCATTCTGAGTCATCCACGTGCCTTTTTCTTTTCTCGTTGTGCTCTGATTTGAGATTTACAGATCCAACAAAATGACCGTCATTTCGCTGGCGCTTTCTCAGGTACTTCAGTTGTTAACCTGCTGACCATTCTCATAATTCTATGCAAAAACATTGCACGCTCAGCGCTTTCCGTAAACAAAAAACAAATTCCCAAGAATTCGTTGACGTCTTGTGTCTGGGTTGCCGCGTAATCGTGTATTGATCAAAAGAAGAAATCTCGGCATGTCGGTCTCGAAGGAATCCATGAATTACATAATCACGCATGGCTGCCTGTATAAGAATTCATGACTGTTGCAATGGGATTAATATTGGACCTGGTCCGCAATACTCTTCACGATTCTAGGAAGACGTAAAACCTCGTTAAACTAAAAACCATCATGCAAGCACTTACATAATTTTCAGTGCCCTTTTCAGCAAGGCCACCATATCAACCTTGTCATATGCAATTGAGACCTCCCCCCCCCCAATAAATAAACTAAAGAATCTTCTCGATTTGAGGTGCTCATTACATTAAATCCAGCAGAAGCCAATGATAAGCACCATCTGTATTATTGAGCCCACCCCTACCCCCCCCCCCCCCCTCAAGAAAAACAGACAGCAGTTGATAAGTAATGATTATCTAGACGGCTTTGTGGTAGTGTGTTGAACTCAGAATGCAGAAGTAGCTTAATCCTGTTGCCAAGACCACATTGTAAACTGGCCATGACTCACTAACACAGTTCTTGTTGACATTGTTCGCTAAATCTCGAAATCAAATCCTTAAAACCGGAATGGAGCGGCAAAAGTGTAGAGCTTAGGATATATTCTTAATTGAACAGAATGGCTTTAGAGTGAAACATCCTGTCTCTAATTGTCTCTCGAACAATAAAAGCTATTCTGAGAGTCAAATTGAGCATGAAATATGCTAGAAAAAGGAGTTAGAGTCAGAAGACACATTGCATAAATAAGTTGACTTGACGGGAATTAGCAGACGACACATACAGCGCCCTCTGGTGTACATGTTTAGAATCGTTTTATACACCTCACAACATGTTGTGTTATCTATCTAATAACTTTAGAATTCATAACAAGCATTTTGAACTATAAAATTATCTGAATACTGTTATATGCATGAAATAATTAATAAAATCATACTGCTGGACTAATCCGAGCTTTTATTAATTCCAATTGCATTTCTCAGCTGGACTATTATTGATCAATCACTGAGCGGGTGGGTTAAACCGCTGTCTGCAATCCTATACCGACCGTGGGGGTCGAGGTCCCGGGTTCGAGACCCGACCAGGCCACGGCGTTATGATTGTGAATTATAATTGTAATCCGTTATAATTGTAATTCTTCGGTGACTCTGCAGTGCTGCCCAACTGCGTAACAAGGCCGGGCGTTGTGTACTACTGTCTATGGTGGTATGCAGGACAAAGAACCCTTGGGATTTATCGATAAGAATAGGGGGAAACCCCGGTCCCGGGCCTTCTGTTCTGGCGCCCGTATCACCCGAATGGGTTGGGTGGAGCCGTAAAACCCCATCATGCCTCATGCCTCATGTGATGATCACTGAGCGGCTTGTTCAGGTGAAGGTCGAATGAGCCAGCCATCGTACCCGTTGCAGTCGTTTTGGAAATAAAAGCATTTTTGTGCAATTAATCAGTAATTAGTCACTGTGTGTGGAGTGTTTGGTGTCTATAGGTTCATTTATTCATAATCTTGCAAGATCGAAAGCCTCAGCAGTCAGCTCTCCCCCATGAGAGGAATGTAGCTCCCGAGGCTTTGTTATTGTTATTCTGAGAAATCAGTGACTTCCCTTGATATTATTATATACTGTCTAGAAGGCTGCATAGGCATTTCATGTATCCAGAGCCCACTGGTAAGACTCCCTGTGTTCAAAATGAGCACTCTCAACAGGCTGAAAATTGGTATTTTAGGACTAGATGTGATTTGAAGCAGAACTGAAGAGTGTGGTTGCCGGTCAAGCGCAAAGTAAACACAGAGGATAGCGTTTCTAAGCCCACCATGAATCGTATCAGATAATGTACTGATCAGGAAATTAGGAAAGTCGTATGCTTTCAAGAATCGATAACGACAGAATACGCTGCATTTTTTCTTTCTTTCGCTTTTGTCAAGTAATCGTTTGTTGCTACTAATATAAAATGTAACGCCAAGCTGCCAGTATATGCATTCACCATGATGCATGGATCAGTAAACTTGTTTTAGCATAAACATTTGTAAATATCGATCTTTACGAGGCATGGGTGGCGATGGAAGGAATACAAAATTACTCCTCGGTTGCATCAGTAATCAAGATGGCAGCTTTCATGAGAGAGCACTTCTTATATGTATAATTAACATTAAAAAAACGCTTGGCATTACGATATATAAGTATTTGTGTAATTCATAATTACTAATATTGAAGAACAATTTGAATTGCTGTCCAAGACTGAACATGAATGGAATCTAAAGAACAAATATGCATTACATCATTGAAACCACTCTTACAGGGGAATGGTGTCTTGCTTCAATATACAGATTGGGCCAAAAGTAATACATCTACTCCATATTAGAGACTTCAATGTTTTTCAATGGCACTGCGCTTCTCCGAAGAAGTGTTACGAAACAGGTCGCAGTGTAAAAACTGCGCAAAGATAATCGAAATAAATGCTTGGCATGAGTAGTTCAACATGTCATGCTCCTATTCCTTTCATTTAATAAATTCCAATTTTGTCGACGTCGATGCCGATTTATCTCAATAAAAAGAGTGCACCCAAAATTCAGCGATATTTTGATTATTTTCAGCCCCTGACCATGGATGAGCATCATTTGGATGCCCAAATCATGCATCGCTCTATGCTTTGTATACAAACCCCCGGTCGTGTAAAGCTTACGCATTATTACTTTTCTACATGCACCAAATACAATGAACAACCAAATAGGATGAACAAACTATTCTATTGTTTGTGAGTGCTGTTGTTGAGATTGTAGCACTATTGTTTATCTACTAAAACCAAAACAAAGCAGGACATTTGTACTGCAGCGCCACGCAACAGATGACATTCCACAATGCTGGTTCATAGGCCCACCTGATTACGCGCACACTCCTTCACTATCACTTACCGCTCGCAATTAAATGTTCCTCCCTCCATCAAAATTAGCATAATTATTATTCATTTTTTAAGGGATGAATGGGTGCTGTTTAATTTAGTCAATCCATATCAGGTATTAAATTTTTGAATAATTGATAAAATTGAGCAAGTTTCGAAGTTTTATTTTTAACATGGAGTAGATATACTACTTTTGGCCCACTTCGTATACAGTTTATAAAGATGCCGACCCAAGAGCACTGGAGCTCAAGTGTAATTTGCTGACGGATAAAGTGGACCGATGTTGAGTTCGGTAACACCGAGGTTAACAGGAAATTAGTTTTGTCTGTCAGGATGTAGAAACGTAACACCAAGAAGAAAGAAAAGAAAGGAAGGCTCTCATTAGCAAACCTCCGCTATGCTGGACGGATTAACCATTAATATTTGTCTTTTTAATTACCTTTCTTGCACCTGAAGCCAATTTTACACTACTTTGTTTTGCGAAATATAAGAAGAATGTGGGGATAGTTTGCGTCTGCTGTTGTTTCACGATTGCATGAGTACGGGTGTTGTTACAGGTAAGTGCAGATGTTTGCCCTCCAATTATGGAAATATACGGCTGCAAGTCTATTTTTTGCACGGATAAAATAATGGGCAACGGAGAAAGAAATGGGCAAATGGGAGACGGTCTTCATTCATTTCTTGCCCCAATTGGCATAGATACGAGTTGAGATCCGCATGAGGCAGATTGAGTGCGATGAGCGAGAAGGAATTTATTATGCTTCTGTGCTGTAATTCAGACTATAAGATTATACTGTGTGTTATTTGCTAGGCCTCTGTTTTGATTATGGATAACAAACAGATACTGTCCATAATACCCCAATTCCATGTTGGGAGGGAGCTTATGTAAGCTCCATGCGAGTAGGTAAATGAGTCTTGCGCCAATAAATTCACAACGCATTAGCGTGAACACCATCTCTCATACCTCTGACTTCGCAGTGTCATAACTTCGTTAAACAAGGTTGGATGATTTACTCACCCACGAGAAGTCCTCAAAAGATCGCACTGATTTCAAAGAACCGTGTGAGTCATGATTTCATCGATATCTGTTATGATGAATGAATGCAGGGTGGGCTTAATGACTTGTGCATACAAGGCAAACACACGTTGAAACTCGTGGTTCGTTACTTCTGGTTCAGGGTAACAGCTTCATGTTCACCATAGCGTCCTCATTGTCGCCAAGATTTACGTTCAATGTTCCAAAGGAGGAACATAGATTGATATTATCCGCCAATCAGTCGCAATTATTCATTGGGGCGTTACGAAATATGAGAGAGCTGTTTTTTCTGCTATACAACAACAAATACGAATAATTGAGGTAAACAAAAGTCCATTTAAGAAAGTTTCATGATTGAAATGTGCGTAAGGAATAATATGGTAAATGAAACACATAATTCTAGCTATTCTAAAATCTGCTTAGTCTGCAACGGGCTACTGCCTTTTTATGGTTGGCCTGTTGTGCAATGGCAGACCACACGCGAATGGATAATCTCGCTTTATTACTGACCATTACTTAAGTTTCAGTGCTTACATGAAACTGTAGATTCTGATTTACTTTTAATCACACTTAATTGTGCACACTCAACAAACCATTGGTTTCCCTCTGCTTCATCGAAACCATGTTATTATTAACACGCAACGACCTTAATGAACATAAAAGCAGCAGGTATGTCCAACAACCACTTCATGCCACTCTACAGGATAACGTAGAAAGGCTATAATTCTAAAATGAAGCAATAGATGTGCATAAGAATGTTTCTCGTTCTCCTATTGTGAGCTCCCACATTGCTTCTATCAATCACTGGCACTTAATGATCAATCTGAATCCATCCATAGCATAAATCAACACAATTAGTATACTAATATGCACGTATACGTATTCCTAGATTAAGATGATTATGGTCGTAGTGTTTACTGAAGATCGTCATCCAGTTTTGACTATAAACATCATAAGGAGTCAATGCATTGCGATATAACAGATTGAGATTGGTTTACATAAGTATAAACTTGATGATAATTAGTTCATGAATGGGAATGGAAACAAGACCAGCTTGTGCTATCTAAAGGCATGAGATAACCTTGATTATAGAGTCTAATAAGTATGTTCCTCTTTAATCGCCTCTCTAATGACGTCTCTTGCTTGGCTTCCTGCCTTTGTCTCCTTTTTGACCAGCAACAATTGCTACTGGCGCCACTTTGTCGTTACCACCCTCTGCCACGTCGAAGTCATCTTCGTCGGATTTGTCCTCTGAACTCTCCTCACTGGAGTCGCCTCGTCGTGCTCCTCGCTTGTTGCCTTTTTTCTTTCCATCAGAACCACCTCTGCGTGGTTCAGCAGCCTCTTCTGCTCCCTCTGGGTTGTTCACCAGGGCTTCGATGATGACGGTGACGTCACTGTCTTCATCAGACTCCTGTATAAAT
>KB312191.1:0-21044 GCA_000328365.1 Capitella teleta | reverse complement strand
TTCATCGCTGAATTAAATCATTCCACTGAATTTTGTTTCGAGGAATCACAGTAAGCAAGGTGTCCTCGTTAAGAACCCGAAACATGAGTCATTGAAACCCCTAAATCGGCTGATGCTTTGAGTTGATAAAAATGACAAATTCTATTTGATTGAAAAGCGGTATCTATCAAAGTGATAATTGCAGATTATATCATTATATTTGGTGTGGGTTTTTTTTTTTTATGAGGTTGGTTTTGTGTTGGAGGAGAGGGGGATAAAGACACACTGTTATGTAATATCCATTATGAGTCCAGTAAATCTAGCTTAAAGAAGGTCAAACGCGGGCATGGTCGCAGCAAATCCGAAATTGACACCACTCAACGCATAAAAGACTTGCATGAGGGAAATTCGTACACTGAAGATAAGAATTGTAAGTGTTATTTAGATAACCTCTGGCACCAATTTGAGTGTTGGTGGGATTGGCATTTCATAAAAATGCGAAAACTCCTGACTTACGTGTTAATTCCAAATCGATTTTAAACAATGAATCATCGACGGATTTCTCTGATATTTTCACCATGGACGCATGAAAGCAATAAAATAATATATTTGTTTGTAACATTATGATGGAATTCTTATAAAAAGCAATAAAATAATAAATTTGTTAGAGAAATGGATCATCCCCAAAAGAAGCAGAGTTGATCTCATAAAGGCCTAAAGATTTGTGATACATATTTGTCGGGTGCACCCGTTATGCCGTTAGTGTGAGGGCAGATTTGTGATTTCTATCATACGTGAGCGTAAGAGACAGCTCGTGTACTTTAACAGAGAAATGCTCGGTCAATATGCATAGGCCTTCGGTACATATAAACGTACTCCTCAGGTTAAGTTGATATGCAGTGATTTCAATCTGAGAATCAGTCCAGTTTGATTTGGCGTCATTATGGGTGCACTGCCATCAGAATAAAATAATATTCCCCGTGGAGTATGCATCTGTAATGTAAACGAATACGCAATGCAAACATTATATTCACTACAATTCAATTCCGATGGTCGCAACCCGAATTTGAAGCTTGTCGGTCTAAATCCTCCGCAGGCCGTCCTTCGCTAATACATGGACAATTGTCCGCAGCACCCTCTTACCCTTTAGACTATTCAACACTGGAGGAGACCTTGAAGGTTGCACCCTTCTTTCATGCTCATCTCACACACCATGGTGAAAGTGATTCTCGGAAATTATTTTCCCATCCTCGGTATTTGATTAAGGATCTCCATGGTTACAGGTCTGTCTTTTGAAAATAACAAACAAGAATGTTCGTTGCTTTTCCTTGCTTGTCTTCAATTAGAGACTATGCAACAATTTGACATCTTTTTTGTCAATTAATGAGTTTATTGCATATTTCTAACCAAGAATTGACATTTTTACGAACATTTTAAACCTTCTTTTTAAACCATCACAGGAAACGTTTATACGAGTGCGCGCAACGTAATTATAAGTGCAGAACATAACGAAACTTTCTGCAAGTTCCGATGCTGCTTTACCCTCCAAAAGTGCGCACTGAAGTTATTTTTAAATGTGTGTGACGTCAACGTATCTTTAACTATAGCATCTCCAGGTGAAGTGATGAATGATCTGCCTCAAAGTAAATCAAAAGTTACTGATCCGTGAAAATGTAAACATAACGTACGTTTAACGTTGTTGCTCAATAATGACTTGGAGCGGATTTCAAATCTTACAGAGCTTTGTGACGCACAACATGTCACGACTCGTTTTGACGGAATCGTATAAAATTGAGGGCTGTCCCAATCGGACAATCAGAGAAAATCTCAAGACTCGAGAAATAACATTCATTGTTAAGAATCGAACGGCAAAATAAACAAGTAAGTAATACATATTGCACGTACTGGAAGTACATGTTGCCTTCAAGTGAGATCATATGCACTGCAATTGCTTTTTCTTCGGTTTGAATATTTCTACTGTCCTTGTTATACTTTATTACTATGATTATTTGTTTCTCTTTAATAATGGCTCAAATTTATTTCAAATCCATTACTTGGTGTCACATATCAGAACAGCATAGAGCAGTAATGCCTCACGAAAACAGAATATTATTTATAATCAAGCTTTCGTTTTTCCAGATCATGAATCGCTTTTTGATTGCCCTGTGTGTGTTTGGTTTGGTGGCTGTGGCGTTTGCCAAACCAGGTGGAGGTCGTGGAGGCCCACAAAAATGGAAGGCAGGCCCAGGAGGACAGAAAGGAGGAAGAGAAGGAGAAAGAGGAGCAGAATTGGTGTGTGAGGTGACCAGTGACACGTTTAGCATGACTAGAGTGTGCGTCGAGGGCGAATGCTCTCTCGGCCCTCGCCTCTCCGTTGACCGCGACGGCAACCAAGTCAGCACCAAGTTCTGCGACGCCGTCAACGAAAATGGAACTTCGCTTGTGGTGAGTGTGTCTGCTTGTGTGTCAACATCGCCATGCTAATCTCTATACTTCACAGGCCAAAGCAGCTTGTTTGATCACCGACATGGAAGGCAACGTGCTCTTTGTGAGAGCTCTCCCTGACTGCGACAAGCCGGACGATGTCGATCGCCCAGTGGTCGAGTGCAACGTCGAGATGGAAATCCTCTTCGAGAACGAAGCTGCCAAAGCGTTCTTCCCCAATGGCACCAAAGGAGGTCACGGAGGTCATGGGGGCAGAGATGGTGGACGCCGCTCGGATGACGTCGACGTGACAGTTGTGGAGGGCGATGACGAAGCGGCGCCAGAAGCAGTCGTTGCTGGACAGAAGGGAGGCAGGAAGCCAGACCAGGGCTCTCCTAAGGGAGGACGAGGAGGAAGGAGAAACTGAGAGGATCTGGACTCATTTCCTTCTCTGTTACATCTAAATAAACGAACTCAAAATAAAAATAATTTCAAACTTTGTCAATTTAATCATCATTGTAACAACATCTTAGCATTTATCATTCATCAGACAAGAAACTTTTCTAATGGAGAACGAGGAGGAAGGAGAAACTGATTTTTGAACAAATAATTTTCTGTGCTTATGCAATTGAGTTCGTTTGTAATAAACCACGTATTATTTATTTCAACCTTAAATTTTGTTTCCTTCATCATTGATATACTTATTGGCGCATGTTTTGCCTTGCAAGCAGATGGTAATATATCTGTAACCAATTTACAATGCAACAAGGCAGCAACATTCATTTGTATTTGAAATAATCTGTATATATTTGACACTGGTGATGTGTTTTATTTTTAGGCATTTCCAGTCTGAACCATTCATAAATATGAAATAATATGGGCTCATTGATAATGCTTTCTAATGTAACAATAATATCAATATTTTCCTATGTACAATCCTTGTAGTTCAAAAATAAATTGATATAGGTCCAGATAGCTGATACATACAATAGCATTAATGAGAGATCTAGCTATCCTAGACTGGTAGAGCCCAAGCGAACTTATTTTGAATCAACGGAGAAAAAAACTGTAATACTATATTTGTCGATCGTTGAATGGTGTTACAGGTATTTATTAGAGTCGTGTATGTTTATAAAAGCTCTTAACCGAATGTTATACTGGATTTAAATCTCACGAAACAAAGTTTTACATCATATCCTTCATGATAAGTCTCAGAAAAATTACTTATTGTTCATGAATGTTGTTCTAAATACTCGTATATCATGTTTTGTCTCCATCCAGTTACAAATTTGATAGACATATAACTCCTTCGCGCCTGAGACATGTCACTTTGACAGAGTCCTGTTGATCTTGACAGAAGTAATAACTCAACCTGCTCACTCATGCAACGATTATGGGACCTATATTGAATGATAGCTTATAATCATAACTGATGTGTTTGCCTTACACTGCATGCATGTATTCTAAGGCTTCACTACCGTGCATAATTTCGGAAGCAATTCCGGAAATTATGAGTGGAATAATTCCGCGCAAAAACGCGCGATTCCTGATATTCGTGCCGAGTTAACAGTGAAAGCATGCCACCATTGTCCTAAACAATAAGCAAAAGCCAAAATAGACCTCGTCCTCTTTAAACCAGTCAACGGCTAATCACTTGTTTCTCTATTAATTAAACGTCCCAATGGGTATATAACGGGCAAATCTGACAACTGACAACTGTCTCATCTCAACTACCGTCGCTCCAACATAAGTTGCCTCAGCGACACAGACACCTAACCCAACAGCAGTTGCGAAGCATAAATTATGCTAAATAAATCGGTGTATCTGGAAGTGAATCATCATTGTCATATTCTATATATTATGCAGACGACGTAGCCCTAATCGCTCCCTCTCAGCAAGCTATGCGAAGAATGCTTCACATAATGCGAAGATTTCGCCACCAAGTTCCATGTCAAGTTCAACAGTTCGAAAAGCATTAACATTGTAGTTGGCACAGAAAAATATACACCTGTTTCTCTGCATGGCATCATCATTCCCCGCGCAACAAAAGCAGTTCATCTCGGACACGCTATCGGCATCAACGCACATAACGATAATATCGCCAAGGCCAAAGCTGAGTTCTGCGGCAAAATTAATATGTTACTGTCGCACTTCAGTTTCTGCACTTTAGACGTCAAACGACATCTTTTTCGCACCTATTGCACCTCTTATTATGGTTGCCCTTTGTGGGATTTGCGATCACTCAGCGGATTCTCCGCCTTTTGGAGGAAGTGCATCCGAAGGCTCCTGAAACTGCCTCCACGCACTCACTCACGCTTCGTCGCACCTTTGTTAAAGATTCCTGACCTAAAAACACAACTTCTTCTTATATTCGTTAATTTCCTCTCATCCTGTTTTAATAGCACAAATAACCTTCTAAAAGCATGTTCATCTCTCACTCTAAATAGCCATTCAACCGTTGCCAATAACCTCAAGTGTGTTATGTCAATCCTTAAAATAGACTATGCATATCTTCTCAAATCCGTGTCCGGAAATCATAATTCATAAAAAGATAGCCTGAAAGTTGAGCTCCAAACCCCTTTCGATATCAATGTGCATGTACATACAATAGAAGAACTCATCGGAATAAAAAATAATGAACTGCAAGCTCCAATAACAAATGTTGAAGCATCCATATTGTTAAATTCGATTTGTATTGAATAACTGACAAGTTGCCAGTGTCTATTTTTTTTTTTTCCAGTTAGTTTTATTTGTTTGTTTGATCGTTTGTTTGTTTGTTTGTTTGTTTGTTCGTTTGTTTTGTTTTTTTTTTGTTTTTTTTGTTTTTTTTGTTTTTTGTTTTTTGCACTGTGTATATAGAATTATATGCATTCGTTATACATGTATGTCTGAAATGACGTGAATAAATATATTATTATTATTATTATTATTATTATTATTATTATTCATCCCTATTCTGAGCCTTTCGGGGTTGAGTAGGAGATAAGATAACCCCCACACTAGACTGATGTAGAATCCTACGAATGAAGATGATCTCCACAATTCAATCACTGACTCTGACATTATCAATGTTAACCTGGCGCCCCTTTACACACAAGGTAATGTCCAAAGCGGGAAATTCAACGGGTCAAGTGCTAGGCGTATGGCACGATGATATTCAGATAATTAGTACCACCTCTGACAGCTAGTTTTATTGCGGCTTTACCCTGAACTGGCCAATGCTTTGTTGGAAAGAGATGGATATACCGTGTGCCTCCAAATACCGGTGACTTGGCACGTCGTCAAAAGTTATTGCGGTTGATTCTGGCTATAGCCACTATAGCTATAGCACTATAGCTATAGTACTATAGCACATAGCGTGCGCTATGGAGATTTTGTTACTATATTTCCTTCCGTGGTGCTTACAAAGAATGATTATAATTATATTTTACTTAAATTTTGATGGTTATGGTATCGTTTATTTCTTTGTTTGTAAAATTATAGTTATAATTTGTCAAAATTATCATGCAATATCCGGGCGTAGTGAATGTGCATTATAATTGTAATTTGTTATAATTATACTTCTTCAGTACCTTTGTAGTGCTGCAAAACCGCATACAAATGTCTGTCGCTGTATACTACTGTCAACAGGATAAAGAACCATTTGGTTAATTCGATAAGTGTAGGGAAAAAATACCTGTCCCTGGGTTCTGTTTTTGGCCCGAATCACTCGAATGACACCAAGCCCAGCATGCCTCATACCTCGTGCTTCTTTGTCTGTGACTGCATGTGACGTACAACCATTGTCCTTCTTAGATCCGACTGTGATGCAAACGATGGAACGAGTGAGACTCGGTGTGGACTAATCAGTGCTTTCAGGCGTCGTGTTACTACCCCAATGAATACTCTTCACTCCCTAATCTATGAGATGCCCTGATGTTATCAGGATCTGTACAACTCTCTTGTCTTGCCTATGAATCCGTTATTAAACATGCCAAATGCAATGCAATTCTGAATAAAACTGTTTCATTCAATTTGATTTTAACTTGGTCAGTAGGCAAGGATGTGAATTAACACTATGTACTATGACTTCCAATTTAGAGTATCATTACAATTTTAATAACACAGCTTCATACAACATTAATCATTAAAGCATTGGTCACTCACTATCTTTGGCAAAAATGGGGAAAATAGTTTTAGTGTCATTTAATATATGCAATATATGAGTATATATTTATGCTATAGATTAACTGTCCTCGGTGGTGGGGTGGTAGCGCGCTTGATTAACGTGCAGAGGGTTCCGGGTTCGAATGATATTATTATTAGTATTATCCTATATATATTAAATTCCTCTTCTTTGTGACTAATTTTTTTTTTATTTATATATTATTTATATTTATATATAGCAATAAATTTCTGATCCTGATAGCAAATCATTTTAGCTAGATGAGCGCGCTACTAATGCGCCACCGCGGCCCGTTTTTATACATGCATATTGCAGAGGAAGATCGGAAGCCGTTAGCTAACAGGTCCCGACGACACACGTGTGCCTGTGTGGTGGTCGGATATCGTTAGCGAAACGGGTGCAGATATACGTCTGTTCCGTTTCTCTAACGGTACAGATATGAGAATCGGGTGCATTTAAAAGAAATCCCGAACGAATCTCTTCACAACCAGGAAAGTTGAGCTGATAGAAATCTTAGATTCTCCAGATGAAAAATATTCATATTATATCATGTTTGTCTATAAAACTCAAATACCCATAAGGTTGGATAGAAATGCAATGCTTTCATTCTTTGTGTCATTTCATTTTCTTTTGGTACGTCATATTATGGGTTCATTGCCCTTTGAGTGATCCACTTCTTCACTCTGACCCCTTCCACAACTCATGCGGCGAGGCTATTTTTAAATCCCGTGACGTCAATGAGTCTTTAAATTTAGAATTCCAAGGCAGAAGAATGAAAAAAAAAAAACGACTGAAAGTTACTCAACTGTGAAAGTGTAAACCTGACGTATCTATAACGTTGTAACAGGCACAACATAAGGAGATGCATTTGTAAGTTATATAGTTCAAGCTCTGACGTAGGAACATGTCACGATTCGCCCTGACCAAATCGCATAAATATGAAGTCGCTCTCCATCTGGTCAACATAGTCTCTCTGGTTTCAAGAAATCACACTCATTCCTAACAGTTGTAAAGCAAGATTGTCAAGTAAGTACTGCATTTCATAATTATAAGATATCATTTAACTCTTGAGTACATGCTGTAGTGATAAGTATTAACCATGTACTTATAGAAATAGGCTGTGTAATTGTCAATGCCTTTAATTTGATCCAAAACAATTGTATGCGACCAGCGCACATCACTTGCTGTTTGCAATTCTTCAAAATAGCTTAACTTCATAAGCAATAATCATCTCTGTCGCAACGAATCTAACTCACGAATATGCATTGAAAGGAAAGAGTTGCAAAAATCTAGCAGTATGACTGAGATAGATCTCCCAAAACCATGTGACAAGAGTCAATTATTCACAACCATCATTTCTTTTCTTCAGATCATGAATCGCATGTTGATTGCCCTGTGTGTATTTGGTCTGGTGGCTGTGGCGTTTGCCAAACCAGGTGGAGGTCATGGAGGCCCAAAAAAAGGGAAGGGAGGCCCTGGAGGACAGAAAGGAGGAAAGGGAGGAAGAGAAGGAGGAAGAGGAGCAGATTTGGTGTGTGAGGTGACCAGTGGTACGTTCAGCATGACCAGAGTGTGCGTCGAGGGCGAATGCTCTCTCGGCCCTCGCCTCTCCGTTGACCGCGACGGCAACCAAGTCAGCACCAAGTTCTGCGACGCAGTCAACGAAAATGGAACTTCGCTTGTGGTGAGTGTGTCTGCTTGTGTGTCAACAACGCCATGCTAATCTCTATACTTCACAGGCCAAGGCTGCTTGTTTGATCACCGACATGGAAGGCAACGTGCTCTTTGTGAGAACTCTCCCTGACTGCGACAAGCCGGACGATGTTGATCGCCCAGTGGTCGAGTGCAACGTCGAGATGGAAGTCCTCTTCGAGAACGAAGCTGCCAATGCGTTCTTCCCCAATGGCACCAAAGGAGGTCACGGAGGTCATGGGGGCAGAGATGGTGGACGCCGCTCGGATGACGTCGACGTGACAGTTGTGGAGGGCGATGACGAAGCGGCGCCAGAAGCAGTCGTTGCTGGACAAAAGGGAGGCAGGAAGCCAGAACAGGGCTCTCCTAAGGGAGGACGAGGAGGAAGGAGAAACTGATCATGACAACTGTGGAAAAACACTTTTCTGTGACATTCAGTCTTCTGTGGTCGGCGAATTACCTCTATTTAATATTTATTCATTATCTCTCAATTCGTAAGAAATAAATTCCATGCAATGATGCATTTTAATTTTTACCTTTGATTCTTTTGTTCTTCCTCTCTCAGTGAAGTTATTGATACCTGGGCAATAAAAATACATTACAATAATGCAACAGTCTGTAATCTGGATCATCTTGTTAAGATTACCTGGATGCTTCTAGCTGCTTCACACGATGTTTCATTATAGCATATGTAATTATGATTATATAAATTTCACCTATGCATGTATAGACCTTCGAGCAGAGCGTGCACGGGATTGCTTCCACCTCCAAAGAGGCAATCAGCGAATACTGAGAGGTCAGAAGGCCAACGTGCAATTAGCGAATACTGGCGGTCAGAAGTTCGCCGAGAACAAAGAACCGGAGAGCAAACGCACCCATCACTGTCAGATAGCAAATACTTGGAAGGCACCGATCTACTGCACTGTCTATGAGAATCACAGGCTGCCCCACATCCATGGTTCTAGTATATAACACACCTTCCTTCACATCTCCACACCACACACTCTCTCTCTCTCTCTCTCCCTCTCTCTCTCTCTCTCTCTCTCTCTCTCTCTCTCTCTCTCACGTGCTCACTCATCTCGTGCGGAAGATCTACAAAGACCACTTTCTTGGAACCTTTTTTTTTATTTTGAGTACTTTAGAATATGTTATTGAAGGTAAATTAAAGCCAATATGAAGTGATTGGTTGAGTCTTCGTTATTACGAGCTTGGAGCTTACCATCCGACTAGTGCATAATTGACGTAGCCCTGGAGTCACTACGTCACATCTCACTCAACGAATACGTTCACGTCCCTCGTAAACTCCGGGACGTGAGCTAAAACATCACTTACATCACTGCTCGATTACACAAGTTAAAAGTCGCTCACTTATATTAACGGTTCGCTTCATCCACTGGATTATCCATTCTGTAACGTGAAAATATTCAACATTGCACTCTTTTTTTTTAATGCTAACCAACACATTTTCTCCGTGTATTCTATATGTATTGATCAGCCCGAAATATTCACAAGAACCTTAAAATTGAGAGAGGTTTCTTTATTGCCTACCGATTGAAAATAATTATATAATGGGATCTAGCGATATTTACGATTCATTTTTATTTAATTTATTTTATTTTTCGAATATCATAACAGCGAAATATTAAAAGATTATGACACGAACACATATAATTACACAAAATGATTTTGAGTCAATCGCTCAGTAGGTAATACCCAAGAGGCCAGGATATGGGGGTGTTCGCAGAAAAATTGACACGCGGGATAATGATGAAGACGACATTGAACAGCTTCATTCAGGATAAGAAGGGAGAATTGTCCATGATTCGGAGCAAAAGGATGAGGCACGTTGAGGTCGTGTATAAGTGGCATAACTTGCAAAGGTTGAAGATGGTGGCAAAATTTATTCTGATGTTCAATGGTGGAATATCGAGCGAGGCATGGTCGACAAGTGTCGACATGACGTCATTTTAATGATCCGATTGAGCGATGACGTCATTGCGGCACTCATTGCACTCTTATGTCACGCTGACCCCCTTGTGCACCAACATTAGCTTCGTGTTCTTCTTTTTCACATATTTCTCCTTTCCTTCGTTTCCTGAATATTCCTCTTTTTGTCCCTTTTCTCGTTCCAAATCTGCCTTGCTCGACGCCAGGTCTGAGCAGAATATCAACCGCCACCAAACCAGCGCCCACACCAACAAAGAAGTCTTTCATGATTTGAAGAGATCAGAAGATACGCAATATCAACTGTTTACACTCAATAATATCCCACTGAATGCAGAAACAATGTCGAGTGAATATTGAGAGTCTTTTACGAGAATTTGGCAACTGCAACATAATATTTACTGTATTGAGATGTCAGTTGCAAGCGGTGTTTCACAAATACTAGTGTTGTTACGAATAGCTGGACGTCTACTGATGACAATATTTTAGTGATTCAGAAAAAAGTGCTCGTGACCTGGGAGCTATGCGTCAGACCATTGAGCCCATGAGTCACGTGATCAGATCATGTGATGTTTGCTCTGCCAACAAAGTCAAGGATCGATTCCGCTTCTTCCGTTTTTACCTATTCACGAATGAGTTAATAAAAACAATGTTACAATTGGATATGAATATTAAGAACAATCGGAAAACATAATTATACAGAGTGGACCAAAAGTAGTCCGTCTACATCATGTAAAATTTTGCTATAATGTATCAATTATTCCAAAAAGTTCACTCCCTGGTATGGATTGACCATGTTATTCTGTACCAATTTATGCAAAGAAATCAATTTAAAGGTATATTTTTAATGATGCGAGTGATCGTAAAGAGACAAAATCAGACGTGCCCCTGAACAAGCATTTGGGAATGCCATCTCTTGTATGGCACTTAGATATTAACTTTCTGCTTTGTTTTGATTTAGGAGATAAACATTAGTGCTGCTATCACAACAACAGCACTCTCAAAGAAAACAATAGAATGAGAGCTTTGCTTTAAATATGCGTTCAATTGAGCTTATCCATGGCCCGAGGCCCTATTTTCCGCCAAAGTGGAAGTATCGCGGAATGATGAGTACACTCTTTTAATTGACATAAATCAGCATAAGTGTTAATGAAGTTAAAAGACAATTTATAGGAGTAGTAGCGTGATATATTAGATTAATCAAACCACATATTTATTTCTCTTATATTTGTGTGATTTTTACACTGCGATCTGTTTTGTAACACTTTCTCAGAAATGCGTAGCACCATTGAAAAGCATTGAGATTTTTAACATTGAGTAGATAGACTACTTTTGGCCCACTCTGTGTATTCTGCCTCGAAATGTGACAGATATACCAGTAATGAGTAATCTTATCCGATATAATAAAATAATCTGCTCCTGCTAATGCAGTAATTGCCATATTTCTATATGACAATAAATTAGACGATAGTATGTTAACCAGATAACAAATCATCAAATATGTGTATTTCTCAAATATAGAACATTGAAGCAAAACATACATCTCCGGTGGGACTCGAATCCACAGCCTCCGAATATCCACTGACACCAACTAGAAGTCCACCCCGCTATCCATTGCGCCACGGAGACATTTTCAACTGGAGATATAAATCATGAATATGAGGGAACGAGCAATTGCGCCATACGTGTCGACGCAGTTCTATTTTAACCACACATTTTGATCTCTCTGAATGATCAAAATCCTGTAATTTAAACCACATACCTCATCAATTAAATTAATTTGGTTTTAACTGAAGAAATTTTAATATATTTACCTATTTATAAAACAAAATGTTATTGTCTTTATCGGACATGATTCAAGTTACGAACTATGCATTGCGATATGCATTTTGCCGCTGCAAAGGTGTTTTATCGTAAGTTTGAATTGTCCCTATTTAAAGATCACTTCCGGTTTTCAATACGCATAATCCTTCACCGGTGATATGAGAATCTCGACGCTGACGATCGAGTATGCTAGTTTTACTTCGGCTTTTGGATTAAAGCCAATATTGCAACAATCCACTCTGAACATTGAACTGAGCATTGATTGAGCGAGCAAGGAGGTGATTCGTTGATGCATCATTTGATCTATCTTCCTCACTTCACATGGAGTCACCATAAAGACTCGACATAACAGATTCCTATCTTCTTGTTGTCACGTTTGAAAACAAACATTGAAGCAACTTCAGGTATGCACACAAAAGCTTTTTGCTCTTCGCGATATGATCCAGAGAATGCTATTGTATGGGTCCCGGTGATTTACATTTATTTTTCATTCGCTTCATTTGTTCCCCCCCCCCTTTTTTTTGCCCCTTTTTTGTCAGAGACATTTGAGCAAACAATGATGAACAATACACGCAGTGTCTTTCACAATGAACACCACAACCATCCGAAAGGCATCAATTGCATGGCCAAGTGAAAAATGGAAAGGGAGTCCATTCATAAAGCTAACCATAATTATAACGGTCGCACATTTGGGCATCAATTTCAGCTCAACTTCATAGATTCCCGAAGCTACTAAATCATCGGCCAATTGGTCTATTGGTCTACTTCTATGAAACCAAATTCTCCCACAGAAATTGATCTTAGTCAGAAGCAAAACTTGAATACTTGAATCAATCTTGTGAGCTGTTGGCATTCCATTAGGAAGTGAGGCAGCTATTAGGCTTTGTATGATCGATAACGATGAATTGCAATGCATAATAGCCCCACTACTAGAACTTATACACAATGTACATATCAACTATCACTCTGTAAGCGGATTTCCAGCGTTGTTTCTGGTTTGAGATCCATGCATTTTGTACTAACATTTGCAATTGTAGTCCTAATGTATAACTTTTGTCTTATTTCTTGATATTCGGGGCTCGGGGATATACTTTAATCGTCGGATTCACATCAGCTTTGATAGCGTAAATCATGTGACCACTGTCGGGTGGCATGTGCCTTTACGTTGCAGTGGTTTCCTAGAAAACCCTTCTCCAGATTTTTTACAAATATTTTTGCCCATCGCGTCGACGCATGAATGAAAGTAGACCCTCCTCTTGCCAGGGTTCCTTTTTGCTATCTATTTCCAGCAACGGAGATTACAGACTGCCATTCGAATGCGAATGTGGAGTGATGTAATGCACCAATGTCAGCGGAAGAAGAGTAGAGACGTCGGCTTAGATCTCAGTAAGGGATCAGATGCTGAAATACGAATCTCTGTCACAGCTCTTTACCTGTTCATTCACAAACAGATCCCAAACGTATGTTATACAATGAGATTGACATTATGCTCTCATAGCTGTGTCTATTGTTTACCATGCTTGTAAAACAGTGTGTGATTGTGATTAAACTGTGTCAATAAATCGACTTTCTAGCAATCACCATAGCTGTACTTACGTGCAAAAGAAACGCAAATCTGTGTTTATGCCAACACCATATCCGGTATGCATTGAATAGATACGAATTATCGTGTGTACCAATTTTTATATAAATCACATGAACCTAAAATGGCAAAGGAAACAAATGGAATTAACCTGGTTTGATTGTAGGAACAATCGACAAGGGGTAAAAAATAAAAATGCTCAGATATTCTCTGTCCTCGGATTCACACGTCAATAACACATGTCAAGAAAAAAAAAATGTGTTCATTCAAAAAGAAAAAAAAAAAACACAAGTAAAGTGAGAGGGGCCGACCCAGAACATGGGTATGTGCCCCGAAATAGATATTTACTTTTTTTCTCTTTACTGGTGTTGATTGTGTAACAAAAAAATAAAATGAGAAGGGAAAAGAACAGTGTGCAGGAAAGGAGATTAAACAGGAAGAGGAGAGAAAGAAGGAGGGGGAAAATAAAATACTCTACCTATCTAGCCTACAACTCAAAATATAATATAAATTCATCGTCTGTCAAAGACATCTTGTCATTGGTGTACGCGAAATGATGTTTACAAAGATTTACGGATTGACTGCAAAGGAATATCAATTTTTGATCGCGAACGATTTGAACAATTATTAACAATTATAGATCATTGCCTTTCTTGCATAATTTGTGACAGGGCTCTGGAAACCAATGAAGGTATTCATATTCCACGCAGTCATCTGGTAATTATAATTTCAATCTATGTCTCGGGTAATGATTCAACGTGTCCAAATTTTGCTATGGTGCCATTGCTTTATGAAACTGAATTTTCTTTTTGTGCTTTATCATATGCAATGTTAAACAAACAGGGAGAAATAAGAGCAAATAATTATTCTTAACAGTCTTCCTGAACAATAACAATAATCATCTCTTGTGGGACTCGAATATCTACTGATACCAACTAGAAGTCTGGCGCGCTATCCATTGCGCCACGAAGACACAGTGTTCATAACGATTTACGTTTATAAACTTATCAGATAACAATTCATAATATTAAGTTCTGCTCTTTATTTGTTTGGAAAGTTGGCAACACTCATAGAAGTTTCTGTAACTGTTTTTTAGTTAATAATCAATAGTGCATCCAGTCTGACCTTCTTTGGTGACCTTTTTGGACAAAACGTGCATTTTGTACCACTCGTCTGCTGAACTCTTAATTTAATCACCAGCTGTTCTGCTGTCAAACTATCGTTTCTATCAGAAGTGCTACCTTTGACAGATATGTAGCTATCGCTCCGAATGATACCACGCTCTCATGGGGAAGATATGATATATTTAAATCATAACTTGGAAGAGAAAAAAATAATTCCGCTTGATGAAATGTCACCTTGTAACCTCAAGTCAACACATTAAAATAATTACTTAATATCCTTCCTTTGTCTCGGTCCTTCTTGCTCTTTATTCTATCAAGCGTGATTGCTTACAACACATAAGCAAAAGTGAACTCTTTTATCACCAGAAATCAGACAAAATGTTGACTCAAATCTCAGAGATCAGATGTTGGAAAACAATGATTCGGTTCATCATTTTGTTTCCCGGCATACTGATTCCTTTATCTTCTTGCCATTTCGTAGAAAGATAACATTCTAGAAAAATTCAATTCATTACTCCCATGTGCACCACAGGAATTACAAAATTTGCTTTCGTATTCAATGACTACCTTTTGGCATCGCACTATTACAAATTGATGAAGTACAGACCGAGACATAGTCTACTGTAAAAAAAGACATTTGCACGGCTTTTTGATTGTCACACAGGACATTGTGTCCAATCCAAATGCAATGTATTAGTTCTGAAAGCTGGTTCGCAAATGCGGTTGACTATGGAAGGCCAGAAGGGTCATATCCCAGAATTAGTTCACGGAGCATTTAATTGCTCCGCGAAGCAATGAATTGATCCATGGACTAATTCGAATTAGTCCACGGAACAATTCCGGCGGGCTCCGCGGCGAACACCTTGGAGAAATACCACCAGAATTGCGGCCATGCTAGCTATCTGGCTATCAGCTGCTGATAACCTGACAATTTCTGACAACTTACAACTTAATAGCAGACTAATTAACAGCAGATAATAATAATATTAGATTATAATAATAATAGCAGATAATAGCAGATAATTAACAACTTAATAGCAGACTAACACAAAGAAACAATTCAAACAACTATACAATTTCCGATGCCTCGCAGACTCGGCATTATCATTGTAGCGAACTGAAAGGGGTGAAAACAAAACATAAATCCTGTCACGGCCTCTGTGATTGGTTGGAATTAGTGCGCGGATCATTTCAGAGCACGTGGAGGGAGGGGCGCTACGTCAGAAAATGAGAGCCCGCGGGAATTGTTCCGCGGATTAATTCGAATTAGTCCGCGGATCAATTCATTGCTTCGCGGATCAATTAAATGCTCCGTGAACTAATTCTACGTTATGACCCTTCTGACCTTCCATAGTTGACATGCAGTGTATGCAACAAAACGTGTTCCTACAGTGGCACTTTGAAAATTTATATCCTAACGCATGTTAGAGAGAGACCGTTTGAAAGCAGTGTTGGCCAAAAAACAAATACCCACAGTTACTCTTTGAAAAATCACATGCAAACGCACACTGAAGAAAGAAAATATGAATGCAGTGTGAGCAACAATACATATCATAGGAGCCACTGTATAAACGCACATTAGAGTAAAGCCATTTAAGTGTATTGTGTGAGTAAATTCATATGCGGACACAAACTGGACCATATATGAATGTAGTGTGTGTAAAAATAGTTCATCAATAGTGGCAATCTGAACATTCACATGCGAACTCACACTGGAGAAAGACTTTATGAATGCAATGTTTGCAACAAAGCATATACAATCAATTCTAATTTTTACAAGCACATACAAAAGCACACTGGAGTACGACCATATGAATGTCTGTGCAACAAAACATTTACCATGAATAGCAGTCTGTACAAGCACATGCGAATACACACTGGAGAAATGTCTCGTGAATGCAGTGTGTACAAAAATACATTTATCAGTACATATGCAATGGCGATTTGAATATACACATGCAATTGCACACTATAGAAAGACTACATGAATTAAGCTGCGTGCAAGATAGAATCTTTTAATTTGTGCTTACAAAGATCACATATGCGAATGCAAACAGAAGAAAACCCTAATAAATGCAGCGTTCTTGCATGAATTTCATTATGTGCATAAAATCAATTTTTGGGAGTCATATTATTTGTCTATAAAGCATCCCCCAAGTATATAATTTGATACTTTATTGATGTCCTTTATATCAATAGAGTTAATATATTGAGATAATCCTTCATGATATTTTCTACTACTACTGTTTTCATCACAAATAAATTACAGCCCTATTTAGTTAAATTATGTTGTTGTTTTTGTTTTTGTTGTTGTTGTTGCTGCTGTCGTTGTCATTGTGATTGTCGTTGTCGTTGTTGTCGTTGGTGTTGTTATTAGTGTTATTGTTGTCATTGTTGTTGTTTTTGTTGTTGTTTTGTCGTTACTGTTGTCATTGTCGTTGGTTTTGCCTTGCATTGTCGTTGTTGTTGTTGTTGTTGTTGTCGTTATCGTTATCGTTATCGTTGTCGTTATTTTATCATACTGGTAAACAATTGAATAATTTCGAACTGTATGGCGGACAGTTGCATTCTACACACACGGCTAAAGCATTTGAATTAGTGTAGTACTCAAGGCGCTGTCCGTTTAGAAAAGTTTGTTGGTTTTAGCTCTAAGGAACTGATGATAATTCAGTGTGTCCATCATTAGACCTAAGATCTCTAGTATATTAAAGGTCATATAATTGTACTACACTGTAGTAGGTAAACAAACTGGTCTAGGCGCATGCCCGTTTTATTTTTATTTTATTTTTATTTTTTATTATGCCATTTTTGATAGGGTGGGGGTTAAACTGGATGAATCATGAAGCATACATCCCACCCATGGTTATCTCACAATCCAAATAACCTCGGTCCACAAAATGTATCGGCCAATATGGTATAGAATCCTGCCCCCTTGGGTCAAAATGATTTACAGCTCAAGGTCCAAGTGCCACACAATCGTTGGCTTTCCATGCATAGGCCCACGCTGATTGAAATGACCTGAGAATGAATGTCCTGATGACTCGAGGACACGAAAATTCTATATAAATAGAAATTTATAATGAATTTTACCAGGCCTCATGAACCATTTCTTGGTTAAAACCCCCATTGCAATAAAACACACGTCCTGTGAGTCATGTATAATGCAAGCATACACGGCACGTGTACTCTATTGAAAGTGTGAGGATAAAACTATGACAAGTAATGAGGTGAATTTTAGCCGCGGAAAATTTCCAAGAGGTCTGTGATTTTTCCCATTTCTGTAATCAGTCAGATTATCCTTAAGATCTTCCTCCGCGTGTGTCACATAATCAGTCATTGTTGATAATTGACTGTTAGACTATGATATCCTAAAATTAGATCTTTGCATTGTCTAGACTTCTGATCACATTCATATTTCTAGTTGTTTCTTTGATTGCAGATGTTCTTATTATAAATTGCAGCGGGTTTCATTATTATAGGCAGACTACTATACTCCAGGTTAAGGTACACCATGAATAGCGGTATATGTCAAAGTATGTATTTAATGTGTTCAATGAAATAAACTCACAAACAAATTGCGACTTATATTATTATTTATTAAGAAACAAAGATTTTTGGATTTGTCGCATTCTCACGTGAGATTACCGTTTTGACACCACTGTGCACGGATTATGAACTCAAATACACAAGGCTGATTGGCTGGCAGACACACTGAGTGGTGTAATAATACTTGCGCTCCTACATAATCATTATTATGTGGTGTCATGTATAACTCTGAACTTTGGTTCCGGTGATCGGTGCTCAAATCTCGACAGAACCTATATTTTGCTACACATGTAGTGTGCAAACATTAACCAGCCGAGATCAAATGTCATCCGGTAAATATTTTTGTTTTCAAAATATGTCTATAAATGTATCCCATGGTGGTGTAGGATTAATTCCTACTACATGTAGGGCCCGGGTTCGAGACCCGATCAGGCCACGGGCGTTATGATTGTGAATTACAATTGTGATTCTTCAGTGACTCTGCAGTGCTGCCCAACTGCGTAACAAGACTGGGCGCTGTGTACTACTGTCTATGATGGTATGCAGGATAAAGAACCCTTGGGATTTATCGATAAGAGTAGGGGGAAACCCCGGTCCCTGGCCTTCTGTTCTGGCGCCCGTATCACCCGAATGGTGGAGCCGTAAAATCACTCACTCAACCTACTACATATATTACAAATATTCGAGAGACGAACAATAATATCGGCAATATCCATTATTTATTACCCATGATAAACCGAGAGCTTCAATTCAACTGGCAGCGACAGACGGCCTCTTGGCTACCCTCCTGACATCCTTCTTCAATTATCTGTTCGCACTGACCACTCGTTTTGGCGCCTTTTGACCAAATCTCACAATGGACTGGAGCGAGCAACCAGACCACACAGATTACACTTTCTGGGCACTGGCATTCTGGAGCAGTGGAGCCGTTTGTGCAATGTGTAAACAAGTTGCCTCCCAGGTGGCCGGTGGCTTCAATGGATTCGCCATATTTTTCAGCCATGTCCGCGCAGGCCTGTTTCTCAGCATTTGTGATATTCCCGGAGACAACCGACAGGCAAGCGAATGCAAAAATCACGAACAGATGCATGCTGAATTCACCTGAAATATAAACAAGACATATAAGTCGAATATATGCTTATCTGGTCAATATTATTAAGGAAAAAAGATGAAAGAGAATGAAGTTATGAATGAACATGACAGAAATAACTGCCTTTCTGGCATGAAGTATATATTATGGCAATCACAATGCGTCATAAATTAAAGCAATGGACAACCTGTTGTGTTCCTTGTTTGTTCATTGAAAAACCTGCTTTGTTCTTTTCTACAATTAAATCTACAATGTAACACAATTTATGGTAACTATGCGCTGAATAGCACTCCCTGAGTCATTTGAAAAAAATCCTTTTTTTTATAGTTATCGTGTACATGTATTACGCAAGCCATGATTATATCCACGATAGGTGTATAGCATTTAGTTGACTATGAACACGACTTCAGATGTTCAGTATCTGTCCCAGACATATGTGTTGAGATGAATACTTCACCTTAAAGATAGTTGCTACCAAATTTGAGTCTCTGCCCCTTCGGAACATTGGTCACTAAAATTAATGGCTAAAATAAACTAATCAACAACAACTTGCCTTACAATGCTCACAATTCTGGCGTGGGACGATCGAGCATGTGGTTCTGTGTTTTACTGTGTTGCTTCTGTTGATATAACAAAATTTCAATCATTCGAGAATTAGTATAAAAAAATGCGTGTAGCAGAAATCAAGTGATTTCATTATCTGGAAGAATTTTAATTTCCTGTCGTGGAGGTAGGCTTATTAAATGCCCCATTAATATGCGGCATATGGATTGCCATACAAAGCTAGCCTATATCCTTGTGAACAAATCGCCTTTCACCAACAAGATTATTACAATGGCCTACTAATTTTATCATAAATGCACAGTAGAAACACCAATTCTAATGATATCTCACGTCAATAGTTTGTGACTCTTCTAAAAATATTCAGTCTTCAACTTTTTATACGACGCCGGTCTGATTTCCAAGAAAGGTGCGAAATTTCAATCCGAGCGACGCGCTGCTGGCGGATGCTTACTGTGCGCAACGTTCGCAGCAGCCAGGATTTTTCTTAGTAGAAGTAGGACGCTGGTGATATGAAAAGAGTTCAGCAGTAAATCTAAAACACGGATCGGTTGTTGGGGCTTTTGCAAAATTACAGGCTACAATATGGACGCTGTTATATTTGCTTGAACATTGTAAGATAACCTGGAACCCTAAGATTTTAATTAGTGTGGAATCATTTTGAGCCTGACACGCGGTTGGGCTATTCCACGGGCGATCGGGATCAGCCATAATAGGGCTAGTCATTCAGTTGAACTGTGTTGAAGGGAATGCTTCAATTTGAAGCTCTTTCTTTTTTTCTTTTTTTTTCTTTTTTTTTTTTTTGCGTGTACAGGATGGTGCATTTACTAAAAATCAGAGTGAAAGTATACTTCGATTAAATTAATGGATTACTTGCACAGATGAATCGGACAAGGTACATCTTGACTTGGCATCTCGCTGTGGTGTATCAACTGATGGATTACAACACTCTTGAATCTTGATAGATTGGATTGGATTGATGTGTGTGTGTGTGTGTGTGTGTGTGTGTGTGTGTGTGTGTGTGTGTGTGTGTGTGTGTGTGTGTGTGTGTGTGTGTGTGTGTGTGTGTGTGTGTGTGTGTGTGTGTGTGTGTGTGTGTGTGTGTGTGTGTGT